>WSXT02237568.1:0-15824 GCA_011762715.2 Neuroterus valhalla
ACCAAAATTTGAATTTTCAATTTTTTGAGACCGAAATGTCTGATGGAAATTTAAATCTTCTTCATCATTTACGGACCCCAAAGTTTTTATCAAAAAAAAATCATGAGAATAAATTGTTTCACTCTTTTCCAACTACAAGAAACCTTACTTAAAATTTTTGAGTCTTGGAAAAAAAAGTCCAAAAAAATTTTCAAAATGCTCTCCCTCTTTCATTTTCGATCCAAAACAGCTGGTTAACGAAGATGACTTGTATTTTTGGTCCCTAAAAATGGTTGCCAAAGCACGATCGAACATCATAATTCTTTCGAAATTCACCGAGTTCACAGATTATTTTCCATTATTTTTGGTGCGATCAAAATTGAAATTTTCGATTTTTTGAGAAAATATGAAAAGTTGTATTTACCATCTTGTAGGGCTCCTAAAGAGAAAAATTTTTGTTATCTAACTTCTTTTCATATCTTGCGTTGTTTGGCAAAAAACCCTAAGTTTTGTTTATATTTTTGAATTTTGAAAATGCCATAACTCTGACATTTTTGTTTTTGTCAAAAAAAATCATAAGGATAAAATGTTTCTTCTTTCACTTTCTACAGAAAGCCGTACTTGAAATTGTTGAGCCTTGGAAGAAATAGTCTCAAAAATTTTCAAAATGCTCCAACTTTTTGAGTTTCCATTCAAAAAAGCTGGCTAACGAACTTGGCCTTTAGTTTTTGACACTGAAAGTGTCTACCAAAAGCGAATGAAATAGATTCGTTTTTCCGTAAGTTTTCGTGCTCACAGACAGACATACAGACAGACAGGCAGACACATTCGTAAAAACCATTTTTCTGGGCTCAGGGGTTTCAAAACGTGGAGATTTGACAAAAAGGGGGGGTAGGGGTGGTTAAATTTTACACAAATCTAATACCTTCTCTGATGAGAATGTAAAAAACACACACATTTTCTTGGTAACTCATAGTCCTGGTTCTCAAAAGTAGAACCAAACGTGTTTTTCTGGGATTTGTTTCTTACGTGTTCGTACTGCTTCGATTCAAACTTGGGAAACTTATAACAATATATAAATTTTTTTTCATCTATCATTTGTGCCAAATTTGGGACAACGGAGGAGGAGGCTCTAAGCCACATTGGGACCATTATTGGGAATTCCAAAGATTGGGGTGGCCGTCGAAGGGAGAGGACCGCGCACTAATAGTTTTGAAGTTACATAAATTATAACTTGGTGATTCAAGATTTAAATAAGCAATGCTTTAACAGTTATAAATCGCTCTTCATTCGCGAAATTCGTAAAACATATTATAATTATACTGATCGGGTACTGATCGGTGTGTTTCATCCGCGATCTGGCCCCGATCGGTGTTCCCGATCTGGGCCCAGTCGGTCCTGGCCTGGCCCCGGTCGGGGCCAGATTGGAATTTCTGCACAGGATTGGGTGTTTTAATCGCATTTTTTTGAATCCCATCATATTTTCTCCAATTCTTGTGAATTCCAATCATTCTTCTTCAATCTTTTTGAATTCTTAGGAATTATATGGAATTCTTATGAATTTCGTATAAGTCTTCTGAATTCTATAGAATTTTCTTCAATTGCACCTCTTGATTGTAGTAGGTTCTTTGAATTCTCTCGAATTTCCCGTATTCTCTTCAATTCTTTAAATACTCTTGGATTCTACGAATTCTTCTGATTCCTCATAATCATCTTGTAATTAAATTGAGCTTTCATTAAATAATATTGAAATCATAAAATTTTCTCCAATTTCCTATATCCTCAGATTCTTTGAATTCTCTCGAATTCTCCGCATTCTCTTCATTTCTTTGAACACTGTTGGATTCTCTGAATTCTTTTGATTTTTTATATTCATCCTGTAGGTAAATTGAACTAAATGTATTGCATTATATTGGATTTTATCAGATTGTCTCGAATTCTTGTGAATTCCAATCATTTTTCTTGGATTCTTTTGATTTATTTAGAATTCTTTCGAATTTCATAGGAGTTTTTTGAATTCTATAGAATTCTCTTGAACTCATTGAATAATATTGGAATCCTTTTCTCTCGAATTTCTCAAATAATATTAAAATCATAATATTCTCTTTAATTCTTTAAATTCTCAGAAATACTTTTGGGTGTCTTGAATTCTTTGAATTCTTTCGAATGCCCAGCATTCTCTTTATTTCTTCAAAGTCTGTTGAATTCTCTGAATTCTTTTGATTTTTTATATTCATCCTGTAGGTAAATTGAACTAAATGTATTGCATTATATTGGATTTTATCAGATTGTCTCGAATTCTTGTGAATTCCAATCATTTTTCTTGGATTCTTTTGATTTATTTAGAATTCTTTCGAATTTCATAGGAGTTTTCTGAATTCTATAGAATTCTCTCGAACTCATTGAATAATATTGGAGTTATAAAATTTTTTCCAATTCCTTATATCCTCTTATTCGTTGAAGTGTATTGGATTCTCTGAATTCTCTCGAATTTCCCGCACTCTCTCCAATACTTTGAATACTCTTGGATTCTACGAATACTTTTCGTTTCTTATAATCATCTTGTAATCAAATTGAGCTAAATTTATTGCATTCTTTAGGATTCTATCAGATTCTCTCGAATTCTTGTGAATTCCAATCATTTTTCTTGAATCCTTCTGAATTCTTTTGATTTATTTAGAATCCTTTCGAATTTCATAGGAGTTTTCTGAATTCTATAGAATTCTCTCGAACTCAATGAATAATATTGAAATTGAAAAATTCTTTCCAATTCTTTGTATTCTCTCAAACCCTTTGGAGTGTCTTGGATTCTCTGAATTCCCTCGAATTTTCCGCATTCTGTTCGACTCTTTGAATACTTTTAGATTCTCCGAATTCTTTTGACTTTCTATAATCAACTTGTAATTCAATAGAGTTACATTTATTGCATTCTTCTGCATTCTATTAAATTCTCTCGAATTCTTGTGAATTCCAATCATTCTTCTGGAATCCTTGTGACCTCTTTTGAGTTATACAGAATTCTTTTGAATTTCATATAAATTTTTCTCAATTCTTCAGAATTTTCTCCATTTCATTGAATAATATTGGAATAAAAAAAATTCCCTCCAATTTTTTAATTTCTCTCAAACTCTTTGAAGTGTCTTGAATTCTTCGAATTCCCTCAAATTCTCCGCATTCTCTTCACTTCTTTGAACACTGTTGGATTCTCTGAATTCTTTTGATTTTTTATAATCATCCTGTAGGTACGCTGAACTAAATTTATTGCATTCTTTTGGATTCTATCAGATTCTCTCGAATTCTTGTGAATTCCAATCATTTTTCTTGAATCCTTTTGAATTCTTTTTATTTATATAGAACTTTTTCGAATTTCATAAGAGTTTTCTGAATTCTATAGAATTCTTTCGAACTCAATAAATAATATTGAAATTAAAAAGTTCTTTCTAATTCTTTACATTCTCTCAAACCCTTTAGAGTGGCTTGGATTCTCTGAATTCCCTCGAATTTTCCGCATTCTGTTCGACTTTTTGAATACTTTTAGATTTTCCAAATTCTTTTGACTTTCTATAATCAACTTGTAATTCATTTGAGTTACATTTATTGCATTCTTCTGGATTCTATTAAATTCTCTCGAATTCTTGTGAATTCCAATCATTCTTCTGGAATCCTTGTGACCTCTTTTGAGTTATACAGAATTCTTTTGAATTTCATATAAATTTTTCTCAATTCTTCAGAATTTTCTCCATTTCATTGAATAATATTGGAATAAAAAAAATTCCCTCCAATTTTTTAATTTCTCTCAAACTCTTTGAAGTGTCTTGAATTCTTCGAATTCCCTCAAATTCTCCGCATTCTCTTCACTTCTTTGAACACTGTTGGATTCTCTGAATTCTTTTGATTTTTTATAATCATCCTGTAGGTACGCTGAACTAAATTTATTGCATTCTTTTGGATTCTATCAGATTCTCTCGAATTCTTGTGAATTCCAATCATTTTTCTTGAATCCTTTTGAATTCTTTTTATTTATATAGAACTTTTTCGAATTTCATAAGAGTTTTCTGAATTCTATAGAATTCTTTCGAACTCAATAAATAATATTGAAATTAAAAAGTTCTTTCTAATTCTTTACATTCTCTCAAACCCTTTAGAGTGGCTTGGATTCTCTGAATTCCCTCGAATTTTCCGCATTCTGTTCGACTTTTTGAATACTTTTAGATTTTCCAAATTCTTTTGACTTTCTATAATCAACTTGTAATTCATTTGAGTTACATTTATTGCATTCTTCTGGATTCTATTAAATTCTCTCGAATTCTTGTGAATTCCAATCATTCTTCTGGAATCCTTGTGACTTTTTTTGAATTTCATAAGAGTTTTCTGAATTCTATAGAATTCTCTCGAACTCAATAAATAATATTGAAATTGAGAAATTCTTTCCAATTCTTTATATTCTCTCAAACCCTTTGGAGTGTCTTGGATTCTCTGAATTCCCTCGAATTTTCCACATTCTCTTCGACTTTCCGAATACTTTTAGATTCTCCGAATTCTTTTGACTTTCTATAATCAACTTGTAATTCAATTGAGCTAGATTTATTGCATTCTTTTGGATTCTATTAAATTCTCTTGAATTCTTGTGAATTCCAATCATTCTTCTTGAATCCTTTTGAATCCTTCTGAATTTCATAGGATTTTTCTGCATTCTATAGAATTCTCTCAGATTCATCCAATAATATTGAAATCATGAAATTCTCTTTATTTCTTTACATTCTCATGAAACCTTTTGATTGTCGTGGATTCTTTGAATTCTCTCGAATTCCCAGCATTCTCTTCGTTTCTCCAAATTCTGTTGGATTCTCTGAATTCTTTTCATTTTTCATAATCCTCCTTTGGGTAAATTGAATTCTCTCGAATTTCCCGCATTCTCTCCAATTCTTCGAATACTCTTGGATTCTACGAATACTTCTCGTTTCTTATATTCATCTTGTAATCAAGTTGAGCTAAATTTATTGCATTCTTTTGGATTCGATCGGATTCGTTTCGATTCTCCTAAATTCTAATAATTCTTCTGGAATACTTCTGACTTCTTTGTGATTATATGGAATTCTTTAAATTTTATAGAAGCCTCTTGAATTCTGTGGAATCCTTCCAAATTTCTTGAATACTGTCAATAATTAGATTCTTCTGAGATGATTGAATTTTTCTGGATTCTCCTAATTATGGTGAATTCTTCAATTCCTCGGATTCTCTCAAATTTTTTTGGATTTTCTGGGAACCGTTTGATTCTCTCAAACTCTTTTTACTTTTTCGAAATTCCTTGAATACTTTTGATTTCTCTTTTGAATTCAGCAATAAATGCATACTCTGAATTCTCTCGGATCGCATTCTTCTGCTTATTTGAATAATTCTCTCAAATCACCTTGCATTCCTTCAAACCGTGTCAATTCTTGTGAACTTTTTCAATTATTCTGATTTCTTGACATTTCCTCGAATTCTCCTGAATTCCTCAAATTCCATGCGATTCTCTCAATCTTCTTTCATTCTCTGAATTTCAATTATTTCTTTGAATTTTGATCCAATGCTTCTCAATCCCCCGACTTATACTGGATTGCTCTCCTTCTCTTGAATTCTCTGAATTCTCCGAATAATACTAAATTTTTGGAATTCTACAGAATTCTTCAAATTCTACTCAATTCTTTTGATTATCTCGACTTTGTTCAATTCTCCTGAATTCTTTGGATTCTATTGAGTTCCTCTAATTCTTCTGAATTCGTGAGATTCTCTTGAAGTTTTTACGGAATTCTTCTAATTCTCCTAAATTCTTCAAATTCTACTTAATCCATTTGATTCTTTCGAATCAAAAATCACTACTCAATTCGTTTAACTCCATTGGATTCCTCAAATTCTACTGATTTTCTCGATTTCTCTTTAATTATGGCGATTTCCTCGAATTCCCATGAATTCTTTTAATTCTCTTGAATTCGGTGGAATCACAAAAAATCAATACAATCAGAAGAATCCAAGAGAATCGAAAGATTTAATTCCTTTGAAATTTGTAATTCCCTGGAATTCTTTGGATTCTCTCAAATTTTATGAATTTTTCTAACTCCCCCGAATTCTCTTCAATCCTATGAATTCCATTGAATTCTTTGGCTTTCCTTGAAATCTGTGAACTATTTGAATTCTTTAAATTTTTCTGAATTTTCCCAATTTTCCTGAATTCTCCAAATTCTCCTGAACTCTTCGAGTTCTCATAAATTATTGAAATGCTTTGAAAATTCTTGAATTCTTGAAATTCTAATAAATTGTTGAGTTCTTGGAATTCTACTAAATTCCCTCATTCCTTTCGAATTGATAAAATTCTCCAAATTCTACTGCATTTTTGAGTTCCCTTGATTTCTCTGAATTCCTTTGAATTCTTTTTAATCTTTCAATTATCTTGAATCCTCTAAATTCTCTTAAATTCCTCAAATTCTACTGAATTGATCTAAATTCCTTGAATTTTCGAAATGAAACTGAATTCTTTCAATTCTCTTGAATTCTCCGAAATGCACTAAGTTTATTTCATTCTCTTTCATACTTCGAATTTCGCTGGATTCTTTTCTTTATCAGCAGGATTCTACAAAACCTGCTAAATTCGTCCTTCTACCACACTTTCTAAATTTTACCAAATTCATTTGATTGTCTCGAATTATTCCAATTCTACTGAATTTCTTTAATTCTCTTCAAAATGGGTGATTTCCTCGAATTCTCTTGAATTCCTTTACTTTTCCTGAACTCTTTCCTTTCTCTTGAATTCTTTTACTCTTTTCAATTTTTGTGATTCCCTCGAATTTCGGATCCCTTTAATTTTGGTAATTTCATCGAATTCTTTGAATTCTCTTGAATTTTTGTAATTTCCTCGCATTCTTTAAATTCTCTTGATTCTTTTTAATGACCTCTAATAAATTCTTAGAATTCTCTTGAATTATCTGCATTCTCAAATTATTGAAATTCTTCAAATTCTCCTGAATTTCTTGAATTATCTTGAATTCCCTCAATTCTCTTGAATCCTTCATATTCTCTTGAATTAATCTAGACTACTACTAGATTCCATGGAACCTGTTATATTTTTTGAATCTCCTAGAATTCTCCATATTCTCTCGAATACTTGAAATTCCACTGAATCCTTCGAATCTTCCAAATTCTACTGAATTTATGATTCTATTGAATTCTCCAGTTGCTACTGAATTCTCTGAATTCTTCGAACGCTACTGAATTCCTTGAATGTTCCTCAATTGAGGTGATTCTCTCGAATTCAAATTCTGCCTAATTCTTCGAATTTACTCGATTGACATGGATCCTCGTGAATTCTTCAAGTTCCAATCTAGGATTTCCTCGAATATACGGAGTTCCTTCAACTTCTTGAATTCCTTATGAATTTTTTTCAATTTTCTTGAATTCTTCGAGTTCTAATAAATTCTCTTGGATTCCCTAAGGTCTTTTGGATTTTTATAAACCTCTCCAATTTCATGAATTCTACTACGTCTTCTTGATCCTCTGGAATTCTTAAAATTCCCATGGATCCTTTGGACTCTCTTGAGTTCTTCAAATTCTACTGAATTCTTCAATGTTGCTTGGATTCTTCTAATCCTCTCAGATTCTTTAAATTCTCTTGGATTGTTCAAATTCTGTTGAATTATCAATATTCTGCTAAATTATCCTTATTCTACTAAATTCTTTTAACACTCTTGAATCTTTTCAATTCGCTTGAATTCATCCAATTCCACTGAATTTTTTTGATTCTCTTGAATCCCTCAAATCCTACTAGATTCATCTTATTCTCTTGAATTCTGCAAATTTTATTGAATACTCTTCAACTCTGCAAGTTCAACTGAATTCTTCAATTTCAACTGAATTCTTCAATTTCAACTGAATTCTTCTAATTATGTGGAATTCTTCAAAATAAGGGATAAAAGTACACATCCTGCTCTTTTACATCCAGGAGACAGAAGTTTGAATTCAGAATCGGAGTTTAGCAATATCGTCGCTGAGATGGCGTAGGGAATTTTCTTGGATGTATTGCAGTTTTCTGTATTATCCACATGAAGTAAGTATTCTCCAATTCCTGTTGAGAAATAAATATTTAAATATTTTAATATCAGTTTTCAGTTTCAGTTTCTTCAATCAAATAATAAATAAATCGAAATTTTTTATACGGACTTAGGCATTGACAGAATAATATTCAAAGAAGAATTATTTGTTATCAGTAAAGCATGACCTATCACTGATAAGGAAGGGGTATTTGGATAGGAGTTATCGTATTATCAAATTTCGAAAAAGATATTTTATATTATCATCGGATGAACGTGAAAATATGATAATTTTTAAGAACAATTTCTTCTACTCCAAAATAATCATTTTTTAAAAACCAATTTCATTCTACGAGGGTCTATAAATTTGAATAAATATATGATTCAATTCTGAGGATGCAAAAAAATTTCATTCAAAGTTCGGAAGATTGGAGGATATTAAGTTAAATTCTTAAGATTTTCCTGAATTCTTTGAAATCCGTTAAGCCTTTTTGAATTCTTTCTATTTTCTTGAATTCTGTCCATCCTGCCCGAATTCTTCAAGTTCTTCTGAAACCATTTGATTCTCTTGAATTGTTCCACCACTACTCAATTCTTCTAACTCCATTGAATTCTTCTAATTCTACGGAATTCCTTGTGTATCCTTGAATACTTCGAATTCTTTTTAATTCTTCAAATTCTACTGATTTTCTCGAATAGTCTTTTTATTGGGTAATATGCTCGAATCCCCTTGAATTCTATTAATTGTCTTGGATTTTTTCACTTCTATTGAATTTTTGTGATTCCCCTGAATTTTTTGAATTCTTCGAATTCTCATGAATTCTTCATAACCTTGAAATCATCATGAATCCATTGAATTCTCTCGACTTCTCCACATTCTACTTAATTGATCGAAATTCCTCGAATTTCGAAAAAGTAACTGATGCCTTTTAATTCTCCCAATTTCACTCGATTTGTTTCATTCTCTTGTATTCTTCGAATTTTGCTGGATTCTCTTGAATTATTTTTGACTGCTACTAGATTCTGCGAATCCTCCGAAATCCTTTGAATCTCCCAGAATTTTCCATATTTCTAGAATACTTAGAATTTCACTGACCCTCTAAATCCTCTCAAATTCTTTGAATTCTTCTAAGTTGTTTTAATACTTTTGGATTCCCTCATTTTTATTGAATTCTTCCGTTTCTCCTAAATTCTCCAATTTCTACCGAATTCATTCGATTCCCTAGAATTCTTCAAATTCTACTAAATTGCTTGAATTATTTTCAAATTATAGGTGATTCCCTCGAATTCTCTTGAATTCCTTTATATCTCTTGCATTCCTTTAATTCCCTTGAATTTTTTTAGCTCTCTTGTATCTTTGTGATCCCCTCGAATTCTTCTGATTCCCTTGAATTTTTCCGAATTTCCTCGAATCCTTTAAATTCTCTAAAATTTCTTCAATATTCTTGCATTCTTCGAATTTCCTAAATACTCTCGAAATTTCTGAATTCTTTGTTTTCTTCAGAATTCTCTCGAATACTTCAAATCCTCCTGGATTATTTAAATTCCCTTGAACTCTTTAAACTTTCTTGAAATATTTATTCTCTTTCGAATTCTTCGGATTTTCCTGAATTCTCTTGGATTCTTCAAACTCTTTAAATTTCTTGAATTCTACTGAATCCATCTCATTCATTTGCATCCTCCTAAATTCATTGAATTCCACTAAATCGATTCATTTCTTTTGAATTCTCAAAATTACATTGAATTCTTCTAATTACCCTGAATTCTAAAAATTGTACTGAATTTATTTGATTCTCGTGAATTTTTAGTTTCTACTACATTCTTGTAAATTCTTTCAATTCTTCAAATACTACGTAATTCCTTGAATTCTCTTAAATTCACGTGATCCTCTAGAATTCTCTTGAATTCTTTCAATTTTCTTAATTTTTTGTATTTCCTTGAATCTTTTTATTCTCTCGAATTTATGTAATTACCTCGGATTTATTTATAATTCTCTTGAGTACTTAGAATTTTACTGGATTAATCCAAATTTCTTGAATTCTCAAAACTTGTCCGAAATATTCAATTCTCTCGAATTCTCCAAATCGTACTAAATTCATTTCTTCCTCTTGCATTCTTCGAATTTTTCTGAATTCTCCTAGTTCTCCCGAATTCATCAATTTCTACTAACCCTTTGAATCAACTTCAATACTTCTAGTTCTCATGGATTCTTTATATTCTACCGAATCCTTCAATTTTTCTGAAATTTCTCGAATTCTCCTAAATTCTACTAAAATATTCGGAATTGAATAAATACTGTTGAATTTCATAAATTTCACTGAATTCTTCCCTCTCTGATTCTCCAAATTTTTCTGAATTTGTTTAATGCACTTGGATTCTCAAGATTTCCTAGTATCCATTTTATTGTTTTGAATTCCTCAAATTTTTCTAAAGTCTTTCATTTTCCGTAATTTGCTAAATTCTGCCTAATTATTCAAATTTACTTTATCTATGAATCCTCGTGAATTCTTCAAGTTCCACTCTAGAATCCCCTCGGATATCCAGAATTCCTTCGATTTCTTCAATTCCTTCCGATTTTTTTTAATTCTCTTGAATTCTTCGAATTCCGCAAAATTGTCTTGGATTTCCCTAAGTTCTATTGGATTTTTGTAATCCTCTTGAATTCTCTGAATTCTCTTAGGTCTTCCTAATTCTCCGGAATTCTTTGAATTCTCTTGGATTCTTCTCATTATTTCGAGTTTCCTTCGAATTCTGTTGATTTATCTCTTGAATTCTCCAATCTGTGGATACTCTGAACTCTCTCAACTCCAGTAAGTTATTAATTTTTTCTGAAACATTCTTTTTTTTCATCAGCCTGAATCCGTTTTATTCTCTTGAATTAAATAAATCCTTTTAGTACAATCAAATTCTTCAAACTGATTGAACAATTCTCTTAAAAAATCTTGCATTCTCTCAAACTGTTTCAATTCTCTTCATTTCCTTATATTTTTCGAATCATTAGTAAATCTTTGAATTAATTTTTATCTCTCGAGGTGTTTAAATTCTTGTGAACTTTTTCAGTTATTATGATTTCTTGAATTTGCTTGACTCCTCTTGATTTCCCTTGAGTACTTCGAGTCTTACCGAATTCTTCAAATTCTATGCGATTCTCTCAATTCCCTTCCATTCTCCGAATTTCAATTAATGTTCTGGATTCTGTTTCGGTTCTTTTGCATTCTCCTAGAATTTCCAATATTCTCTCGAATATTTAGGATTCCACTGACCCTCTAAATCCTCTCGAATTCTTTGAATTCTACCTATTTGTTTGAATACTTTTGAATTCTCTCATTTTTATTGAATTCTTTTGAGTTCCTATACTTCTCTTGCATTCTTTCACTTCTCTTGAATTCTCTTATCTCTCTTGAATTTCTGTGATCCCCTTCAATTCTTTCGATTCCCTTAAATGTTCCAAATTCCCCCGAATTCTATGAATCCTTCCGAACTTCTTTAATACTTTTCGATTCTTTGGATTCCTTTTAACTCTGTAGAATTTTTGGAATCCTTAGAGTTCTTTCAATTGACTTGAATTTCTTTAATTCTCTTCAATTCTTTAAATTCTCTTGAATTTTTGAATTCTTCTAATTCTCTTGGATTATTCGCATTCTCTTAAATTATTCGAATTCTTTTGCATTCTTCAAACTCTTCAATTTTCTCGATTTATTCGAAATCTACTGAATTTATTTCATTCTCTGGTATTCTCCGAATTTCGCTCAATTCTCTTGAATTATTCTAGACTACTTCATCTAGATTCTACGGATCCTGCTGAATTCTTTGAAACTCCTGGAATTCTCCATATTCTCTCGAATGCTTAGAATTCAACTAAATTGTTTGAAATCTCCTAAACTCTTTGAATCCTACCAAATTGAATATTTTTCTTACGAATTCTCTGAATTATATTGAATTCTTCTAATGCTCCTGAATTCTCCCAATTCTACTGAATTCATTTGATTCTCTTGGATTCTCCATTTGCTGCTACGTTCTTTAAATTCTCACAATTCTACGTGAATTTTCGAATTCACCTAAATACTTTAAATGCTCTTCAATTCTTCAAATTCTACTAAATTCCTTGAATCCTCGTCAATTCAGATGCTTTTTTCGAATTTAAATTCTGCCTAATTCTTCGAATTTCCTTTATTATTATGAATCCTCGTGAATTCTTCAAGCTTCACTCTAGAATTAGCTCGAAAATCTAGAGTTCCTTCTACTTTTTGAATTTCTTCTGACTGTTTTGAGTTCTCTTGAATTCTTTGAATTCTACTCAATTCTCTTTGAATCTCTCTCCTGGAATTCTCCATATTCTTTCGAATACTTAGAATTAAACTAAATCCTTCAAATCCTCTTAAATTTTTAAAATCCTACCAAATAGATCTTTTCTTCTGCATTTTCTGAATTATATCGAATTCTTCTAATGCTCCTGAATTCTCAAAATTCTACTGAATTTGTTTGATTATCTTGAATTTTCCAGTTTCTACTGAATTCTTTTAAATTCTTTCAATTCTTCCAATTCTATGCAATTCTTTGAATGCACTTAAATCCTTCAAATCCTCTCGAATTCTTCCATTTCTACTAACTTCCTTGAATTCCCTTTAACTCAGGCGATTCTCTAAAATTCTCTTGAATTCTTTAAACTCTCTCTAATTTTTGTGATTCCCTCGAATTCTTTTGAATTCCTTGAATTTTTAGAATTTCCTCGAATTCTTTGGATTCTATTGATATTTTTAATATTGAATTCTTTGCATCCCCTGAAATCCCCTCGAATTATTTGAATCCTTCAAACTCTTCAATTTTTCTTGAATCATTCGAATCCTTCTGAATTTATTTGATTCTATTGTATTCTTTGAATTTTTCTGAATTCTCTTGAATTATTCTAGACTTCTTCTGAATTCTGAGGATGCAAGAAAAATTCTTAAAGGTTCGTCAGATTGGAGGGAATTCGGATGAGTTCTTAAAATTTTTCTGAATTCTGCGAATCCCTTAAAATTTATTTTGAGTTTTCTCTATTTTCTTCGAATCTCTCAAACTCTTCAAATCATCTTGAATTCTTTAAGATTTTCTGAATTCTTTATAAATTCTTGGATTTCTTTTGAATTCTTCGAATTCTACTGAATTTATTTCATTCTCTAGTATTCTTCTAATTTTTCTGGATTCTTCCCTATATTCTTCCAAATTCTATTGCATTCTTTTAATGATCCTGTGTTCTCTGGTTCCTCAAAATATTTTTGATTCTTTCGGATTATTCAGCTCTCTTCAGACTGTTTCGATTTTCCTCGTTGTCTTGAATTCTTCGATTCATCTATGAATCTTCAAGTTCTCCGAGATCCCTTAAATTCCTTCAATTCTCTTGAATTCTTTCAATTATCTTGAACTCTTTAAAGTCTTCTAATTTCCTTGAATTCTTGGAATTCTACTGAATTTAATTATTTTGGATACATCGAATTCTATTGAATTCTATTGATTTCTTTATCTCCTTAAACCTTTCATTTACTTTCTTTTATTTTCTGAATTCTTTCGAATTTCTCAAATTTGACTAGATACTTTTAATTTGATTGATTTCTCCAAAGTAGACCAAATTTCTTTAAATATCTTGAATTCTCCGAATTCACTTGAATTATTGAGATTCTACTGAATTCATTGGATTCATTTAAATAAATAGAGTTGAAATATGAACAAAATAATATGAAAATGAAAAATGAAATAAAATAATTTTATTTTCAACCAACTGCTTGAATTTTTCAACAGAAAAGATTAATTCTTCATGAGGAATGTAATCTTCGATATTTCAACCAAAGAAGATACCAATTTGAAATATGAACAGTCCAACTTACCGAAAAAAAACAACAAAAAAAAGAGAAAAATACCAAGATAGCTGAATAATTAACTGAAACCGAATTTCTATCAACCAAGTACAAGGATTATGACTAAAAAGGGAAATTTAAAAAAAACACATAAATTTTTAACAAAATAGTTGAATTTTCGATCAAGAAACTATTCTTGAATTCATTTAATTGTCATAAATTATCTTGAATTTTCTAAATTGCCTTGATTTTTCGAATTTTTTCAATTCTTTGGAATCATCTTGAATTCTTCAAATTATCATGAATCCTTTAGATTATCTTGAACTCTTTAAATTATTTTGAAGTCTCTCAAAATCTTGAAATTTGCTTGTATTCTGCGATTTTTATCAAATTGTTAAAATTTTTTCAAAGTCTTTCAATACTTTCAATAATCTTGAATTCTTGGAATTCCCTTCATTTCTTTAAGTTATCATGAATTCTTGAAATTATCTTACATTCTTTGAATTTCTTATTTATCGAATTCCTCTAAATTTTTTGACTTATCTTGAACTAACATGAATTCTTCGACTACCCTTTAAATCTTTTGGATTATTCAAATTCATTAGAGAATCCTCAATACTTTGTCATGTTTATAATTATATCAAGATCTTTCGGATTTTCTTGGATTGAAAAATTTTGATGATAACTCAAGGAAATTCAGAAAGGTCAGCGGAATTCTGAAAATTTGAGAAAACTCAGAGAATACAAGATTATTCGAAGAAATCAAGATAATTTGAACAAATCATAATAGTTCTAATGATTCAAGATAATTCAAAGAACTCAAGATGGTTCAAGTAAAGACTTTCAGAGATTTAGGAGAATGCGAGAGGATTAGAACGATTTCGAATAATTTGAAAAATTAAGAGACTTCAAGACAATTGAAAAAATTGAGGAGAATTCAGTATTTATCCAAGAATTGAAAGAATCGAGAAGATTTTCAAGGTGATTCTTAAATTCAAGAGATTTCAAGATTATTCAACATTATTCAATGAATTAATGATTGTTCGAGAAAATTCAGAAAGGTCAGGTAAGCAGAGTTCTAAGAATTTAGGAAAATTCAAATAATACAAGATAATAAAGAATTCAAGATAATTCAAGCAAAGACTCTTAGAGATTCAGGAGAATACAAGAGGATTAGAACGATTTCGAATAATTCGGAAAATTAGGAGACTTCAAGACAATTTGAAAAATTAAGGAAAATTAAAGATTTATTTGAGGGTTGAAAGAATCTGAAAGATTTCCAAGGCGATTCTTAAATTCAAGAGACTTCAAGATTATTCTATGAATTAATGATTGGTCAAGGAAATTCGGAAAGGTCTGCAGAACTCTGAGAATCTGAGAAAACTCAAAGGATACAAGATAATTCAAAGAATTTGAGATAATTCAAATAAAGACTTTGAGATATTAAAGAAAATGCAAGAGAATTAGAACGATTTTGAATACTTTAAAAATTAAGATACTACAAGACAATTAAAAAAATTGAGGAAAATTCCAGATTTATCCGAGAATCCGAGAATTTCAGCAATCGTCTTGCAGTCTCTTAATTTTTCGAAGTATATTCGAAATCGTTCCAACTCTCTTGCATTCTCTCTTGAATTCTCTGAATTACCTTGAATTATTAAGATTATAGTGATTTGTTCAAATCATTGTGAATTCTTTGAATAATCTTGTATTCTTTGAGTTTTCTCTAATTCTTAGAATTCTGCTGACCTTTCTGAATTTTCCTGAACTATCATGAATTCATTGAATGTTCTTGAAATCTCTTGAATTTATTTATCGCCTTGAAAATCTTTCCGATTCTTTCAATTCTTGGATAAATCTTGATGCCTATCTAATTTTTTCAATTGTCTTGAAGTCTCTTAATTTTTCAAATTATTCGAAACCGTTCTAATTCTCTTGCATTCTCCTA
>WSXT02237579.1:0-15823 GCA_011762715.2 Neuroterus valhalla
TCAATCATCAATCAATCATCAATCAATCATCAATCAATCATCAATCAACCATCAATCAATCATCAATCAATCATCAACCAATCATCAATCAATCATCAATCAATCATAAATCAATCATCAACCAATCATCATTTAATCATCAATCAATCATCATTCAATCATCAACAATCATCAATCAATCAATCAATCAATCAATCAATCATCAATCAATCAATCAATCAATCATCAATCAATCAATCAATCAATCATTAATCAACCAATCAATCATCAATCAATCAACAATCAATCAATCATCAATCAACAATCAATCAATCATCAATCAATCATCAATCAATCATCAATCAATCAACAATGAATCAACAATAAATCATTAAACAATCATCTATCAATCATCGATCAATCACCAATAAATCATCAATCCATTATCAAACAATCATCAATCATCAAATAAATAAGCAATCAATCATAAATCAATAATCCATCAATCATGAATCATCAATCATCAATCGATCATCAATCAATCATCAATAAATCATCAATAAATTAATAAACAATCAATCATGAATCAATCATCAATCAACCGCCAATCAATCAACAATTAATCAGCAATCAATCATCAATCAATCATCAATCAGTCATCAATCAATCAACAATTAATTAGCAATCAATCATCAATCAATCATCAATCACCAAGCATTCATAAATCAATCATCAACCAATCATTATCAATCATCAATCATCAAACAATCATCAATAAATCATCAAATAAATTAATCATCAATCAATCATTATCAATAATTAATCAATCACCAATCAATAAGCAATCAATTATCGATCAATAATTAATCAATCATCAATTAATATTTATCACTTAATTATTTATCAATCATTAATCAATCATCAATTAATCATTTCAAATTCACGTTTTTGGAGTTGCGGTCATTGTGATGACGTTTTTCGTTTTTGAATGACAGCCATTCATGGCAAGTGGCGCTTTGGCCGCGCTGCCTTGCGGCGAAAATCGTCGATACCAAAATTTAGTATATATAGGTATATCTCTAATACTGAAGGAGAATCTCGAATATTCACAGTCGCGACAAAGTTCTATATGATATTCTCAGTTGGTTTGACAATTTTTTTTTTTTTTTATAATTCTATTAATCTCAACTGAGATTATTGATTACTGTTCAAAAATTGGAGATATTTTGTGAAATCTGGTAACTTTTTATTAGCGATGGATATTTTAGACGGAAAACGCTAACATGACTTGATATAATATAACATAATGTAACAACAAACTGTTCGGAAATTATGAATTTTCTCTAAAATATAAACCGGTTACCGATGAAAAATGCAAACATACCCCAAAATCGTTCAGAAATGTTTTACCTCTCTTGAAATCCAATGACTTCCTATCAAAAGAGACAATATCCGGAATAAAATGCCAACAGAATATGAATTCTGTTTCGAATGACTTCGAATGCTAATCTAAAGAATGGTGATAATCTGATTAATTTTATCATTTTGTCGATAAAAAATACCAATTCTCGACAAAACGCACTCACCCAATAGCGAAAAATTTTAAATCTTCTTGGAATTTATTTATTTCTGTTTCAAATAACCTATTTCGGAGAATAATGTTGACATAACCTAAAATTGCTTCTCAAGTGTAAATCATCTTCGAAATTCTGTATATCTTCTTCCATAAATTATTTCTTTGAATCAGAAAAACTCACTTCCGACAAAATAAAATAACCAATCAACTGACTACGTGTTCGAAAATGTTTAAGTTTTTCCGGACTATGTAATGACTTTGATTTTAAAATAACCATTTTCAGTGTAAAAAAATAATAACAACACCTCAAATTGTTAAAAGATATATATATATATATATATATATTTATTCTTGTTGAGGAACGCTTAGATAATCTAAAATTGTGAAACTATGTGAATCTTCTTTGAAACATTATCCTTGTTCTAGGTACATATTATAAATATCGATTCCTGACAAGAAGTCCAAATATAATACATAATTGTGTGACGGTTTTGGATATTATTGAACTATTTTCGGTTCATTTTTGAATACTCATATTTAGTGTGATACACGAACATAACCTGAAATAGTGGAAATATGTAAATTTTCTTTATGTTCCATTTTTTCTAATTGAAGACAACAATCTTTGGTGAAAGATCTACGTAACTCTAAATTAGCTAAAAATTGTGTATTTTTCAAAATATATTATTTCACATGAATAACGGTACCGATTTCCGACAAAAGACACTTGCATAATCCAAAATTGTTGAAAGAATTTATATCTTTTTGGAATTTTATTCATTTTTGTTCGAAGATACTAGTTCGAAATAAAATTTTTTCCAAGCTATCATTTTTTTATTTTGCTAAAAAGCATCGATTTCCAATGAAAAACAGCAACACGGTCCGAAATGCGGTGCGAGTTTTTTTTTTTTTATTGGGTGGAACATAAATTTTTATATTACTGTTAATATTCTGTCAATCTTTTGACTTTCTACTCGAAATATCTGCTTTTGTTAAAAACATCGGCATAGAATATAACATAAGAACAAATTGTTCTGAAATTGGAAATTTTCTTTAAAATCTATACCAATTTCAATATCGAAAAACACGGGCAAACCCTAAAATTCTTACAAAACGTTTCATCTTCTTCAGAATCAAACGCTTTTTTTCGAGATTACAGATTTCCGGAATAAGATTTCAAAAAGCTAAAAATTATTAACGTAATAACTTTAAATGCTAATCTTGAAGACAGTAAAAATGTGGCAAATTTTTATATTTTTCTAATAAAAAATACCAATTTTCAATAAAGCATAACAACATATTGGAGCAAAAAATGTTTGGTGATATTTTTCCGAAATTTTCGGTTTTTATTTGAAATCTTTTTTGAAATTTTAAGAAGCTGCTTTAAAATACCATTATTCTTATCAAAAATACCCACTTTCGAAATAAAACATCAAGTACTAACTAAATGTTCAAAAATTCTGATTCATGTTTAAACTTTGTAATGATTTTGAGTTTTAAATACTCAATCCTGACAAATGACACTAAAATTATACAGAATCGATCGAAGATTCCAAATCTTAGAAAAACACTGATAAATTCTTTTTATATTACTAATATTTGGTGTAAAACTTTCACACAAAGAGAATTGTTTCAAGATTGTAAATATTCTTCGGAAACTTCCCTGAAATATGATTTTTTTTCATTCGAAAATACCAATTTCCGAAAAGGGATGCTGACATTATCTGGAATTTTTTCAGATTTTAAATATTTCTCAGATTATAATTATTTTTCTTCGGAAATGCCAATTTCTTATGCGAATTGCTGACGTAACCCAAAATTCATATGGAACTAATGATCTTTTTCAAAATCTAATGATTTTCCAGAAGAGCATCAATTTTCTGTGAAAAACACCAACACATTCCAAAATTTTCCAACAATGTAAATTTTTCATGTCAAACATGAATCATCGGATTTAAATCTGCTTATTTTTTTTCATGTAAATACATTTCAGATATAGCTTCTGTAATACAGAATCACTGGCAAAAGATAACATAACAGCAGATTATACTGAAATTGTGAATATCCAGTCAAACTATTTCCGGTGAGAAACGCTAACATAACCCAAAACTGTAAAAAAATATTTCGTCTTCTTTGGAATTCAACGAGTTTTTATTGAAAGTTCAAATTTCCGGAATAAAACACCGACAAAATAAAAATTGTGATTTTAATGACACAATCTGACAAATTTCATGATTTTGTTGATAAGAAATACCAATTCTCCACGAAACGCACTTTCGTTCGGGAAAATAGTTGTAAATCTTCTTTCAAATTTATAAGAGGTACTTCCGGCGAATAATATTTACACAGATTTATTGACTTTTAGTTCAAATAGTTGATTCGGGTGAATCATATATGATTAACTTAGAATCATTCCTGGATTACAAATCGTTTTTGGAATGTTTTGGATCTTCTTTTAAAATTAATTTTTTTTTTCAGAAATACTAATTTTAAAAACAGAAAATCACGATAATACAAAATCCATTACATATTTCTGATTGTGTACGAATGATACTGTTTTTCGTTCTAAAATACCATTATTTGATAAAGGCCGCTAACATAACCTAAAATTGTACAAAAATATATGCATCTTCTTTGAAATTCGATGAGTTTTTATTAAAAGTTTCAATTTCCGGAATAGAACACCAACAAAATAAAAATTGTGATTTTAATGTCACAATCTGACAAATTTTATCATTTTGTTGATAAGAAGTAGGTACCAATTCTCGACGAAACGCACTTTCGTTTAGGAATATTATAAATCTCCTTTCAAATTTATTGACTATTGTTTCAAAGTGTTCTTTCCGGCGAATATTATTTACACAGATTGATTGACTTTTATTGCAAATAGTTGATTCTGGTGAATCATATTTTCATAACCTCTAATCATTCCTGGATTATTAATCTTTTTCGGAATGTTGTAGATCTTCTTTGAAAATTAATTTTTTTGTTTTCAGAAATACCCACTCAAAAAACAAAATACCAAGATAATACAAAATTCACGATATATTTCTGATTCTGTACAAATGATACTGCTTTTCGTTCTGAAATACCATTATTTGATAAAGGCCGCTAACATAACCTAAAATTGTACAAAAATATATGCATCTTCTTTGAAATTCGATGAGTTTTTATTAAAAGTTTCAATTTCCGGAATAGAACACCAACAAAATAAAAATTGTGATTTTAATGTCACAATCTGACAAATTTTATCATTTTGTTGATAAGAAGTAGGTACCAATTCTCGACGAAACGCACTTTCGTTTAGGAAAATAGTTGTAGATCTCCTTTCAAATTTATTGACTATTGTTCTAAAGTGTTACTTCCAGCGAATATTATTTACACAGATTGATTGACTTTTATTGCAAACAGTTGATTCTGGTGAATCATACTTGCATAACTTTGAATCATTCCTGGATTATTAATCTTTTTCGGAATGTTGTAGATCTTTGAAAATTAACTTTTGTGTTTTCAGAAATACCCACTCAAAAAACAAAACACCAAGATAATACAAAATTCACGATATATTTCTGATTCTGTACCAATGATACTGATTTTCCTTCTCAAATACCATTATTTGATGAAGGATTCTAACATAACCTGAAACTGTGAAAATAGACGAACCTTCTTAAATTCTATTTTTTTTCTCTAAAAATACCAATTTTTCGGTTGAAGTCCAAAATTTGTGAATCTACTTCAAAATTTAATTTTTTCTAATTGAAACCATGAATTTCCGATAAATATTGTAAATATTCTTCGAAATCTAGTAAATTATCATTATAAATAGCTATTTCAGACAAAAAACACTAGAATCTACGAATTCTTCTGAAATTGTGAATATTTATTACAATATGAGATTGATTTTCTATGAAGAACACGAACGTTACCCAAAATTGTTCAGGAATGTTTTGTCTTTCTCCAAATCCATTGATTTTGTAAGTGAAAATGCGCCAATTTACCAAGAAAGAAAGAAAGTTAGTAATATTCTTGTAAAAAAAATTATTTTTGTTGGAATGATAAATTTCGGTAGGTGATATTAACATAACCTTAAATTGTTACTCAATTGTGAATCGTCTTTGATAAGTTGTGAATCTCCTTTGAAATATAATTTCCTTCCAATACTCACTCTCGATAAGAAGCATTACCTATTTCTGGTGTAAAGCAATGACGTAACCTCAAATTGTGGAAAGTTCTAAATCGCTTCTGAAAATTTTTTATTGTTCTCTTGAGAATACCAATTTTTGAAAAAAAGCACTAACATAATTGAAACACTAGCATAACATAATATAGCAACAAGTTGATTTAAAATCGTGGACTATGAATCTTTTCTGAAATATAATGATTTTGATTTCAAATTACCTCAATTCCTCAATTTTAAACCGTCTTCGGAATTTGTTAAAACTTTTCTGGAATATAGTTTTCTGTTATCACAAATACTCACTAACTAACTAAATGCTGAAAAATCGTTTGTCATGTTCGAACTATATAAAAATTTTGGTTCAAAATACCCGATTTTCTTGTGAAAGGCTCACATAACCTTAAATTGTTAAGAGTTGTGAATCTTTCCTGAAACATAATTCTTCTCCTATTGAAAATACCGATTCCTGATCAAAAAGACTACATCGATCCAAAACTGTGAGAAGACTGTGAATCACGTTTAACTTATATTAATTTGTGTTTCAAAATACCAATTTTTAGTGTAAGACCTTTAAACATATAATCAATGTTCATAACCTAGATTTTCTGTAAAAAACGTTAAAAGAACCTTGAGGTGTTAACAATTCCAATTTTGGTCGAGATATGATAGTTTTTGCTTTTGAATACCTATTTTGTGTGAAACGCTAACATAACCTTAAATTGCTCAAAAACGTGAACACGCTTCGATTTTTTTTTCAAGGAACCAATTTCCGTCATAAAACACTGGAATAATCCAATATTTGAGACGATTAATTCAACTTGACAAAATCCCATATTTGTGAAGACAAGTATAGTAACAAAATATAAATTTTGAAATAGTTCTAACAAACTAGCTCATGATTAGAATTACTGAAAAAAGATCTAGAGAACATGAATAACTGATTCTAAGTTTAATTTGCTTCTTATAAATAATGATATAAAGAATTGTTTAGTATAGTGCACAAACATTGGAAGAAAATGATAACTCACCTAAATGACTGATATCCTGCAATATATTTGGATTCGTAATGACGTATCATGGAAATTTTTGGTGTTTATATAGTTCTAGAGGCAGCAAGTTATTATTCATATTTATTCAAGAGTTTGAGATAATAAATTTATTGACAATTCTCTAAAAACGATAAGATTAGATTATCTGAAATGAAATGAGACGGAAATCATAGACACAATGTCAATATCAGGGCGATATTTAATAAAGATGATGGAAGATTTTTTCACGTCATCCTCACGTGATAATGTGAAATTTGGAAATTTCTCGAACAATTTTTCCACAAGAACAATATGCGCATCAAATAATAATACTAACTATCTTTTAAGAAGATTCAACAGGAAATTCTTTTTCAGGAAGTAAAGTGTTATTTGTGAAGCTATTTATTATAAACAATTATAATTTTTGGATTTTCGCAAAAATTCTGTAATAATATCGATGCTGAAATACTTTTATAACTGTTTGAGTAGGAAAAAATGAAAAACTTGAGAACAAAACTTTCGAAGTTTGAGATTACAAGTATGAACTTGCTCTGATTCACACAGGAATAATTAATTCTATAATTATTAGTTAAATAATTGAATGATGAATAATTATGATGAACGGCGATTTTCGGAACAATTTTCTTTCAGTCAAAAAATCATATCCTCAGGAAATTCATTTTCTTGCATCAGTTTAAATTCAATTTTAACAGTTAAAAATTGGAGAAAATTGAATTTTCACAGGTAAATTTTCAACTTTCAAAAATTGGAAAATGTCTCCATCGATATTTCAATATTCAGCTTTTTTTCAATTATTCAGTATTTTCTTCACTTTTCAATAGTTTCAATTTTTGAAGATTCAACTGTTCAAATTTCAATACTTGCCTTCAATCTTCAACAACTGGAAATGAGAATAGTGAAACTTCAACTGTTTAGAATTCGATTCAGAAGAAAATTGAATTTTCAACATTAGAATTTTGAAGAATTTGAGATTCAACTGTGGAAGATATAACGTTTGAAATTTTAATTTTGATATTCTGCTATTTTTCTATTCCATTTCCAATTCCAGCAAATTTTTGGCACTAGAAAAAAAACACAAATTTTACAAACTATTCAAATTACAATTTTATGAAACTTTGAACTTCCTTGTTTTTTTCAAAAGTAGAAAATTTAGCAAGAAAACGATATGTGAAAGAAAATTAAATTTCCAAATTTGAAACTGACAATCGCTGAAAATTTGATTTTCAATTACCTTCAATTACAAACAGTTGAAGATTGAAGAAAAATCATATTTCAACAAAAAATTGAATTTTCAACAGTTCAATTCTTCATTTTTTGAGAAATAACTTTAGAGAATACAACTTTTGTAATTCAACTGTTTGAATTTCAACTTTGCGCAATTTTCAACTTTGCGCAATTTTCAGCTTTCTTTGATTTTCAGGAGTTAAAAAATTTGAAAAAGGAATTAGTAATTCTAGATAATTCAATATTTATTTTCATTCAATTCAGAACCTTTAAAAATAAAAAAAGGGAATATCCTAAGGAAAACGAATTTTAAAACGGTTGAATTTTTGGTTGTTGAAGATACAGGAGATACAAATTTCAATTTTCTGCAATTTCCAACTCTTCAATTTCCAGCACTTGAAAATTTGATAAACAAGGGAGAATTCAACTTTAAAAACCTATATACCTATTCCTTTGATTTTCAACATTTGGGAATTTGAGAAGAACAGAGAATTTCAAAAGAAAATTGAAATTTCGAAGGTTCCAATTTTCAATTGTTGAAAATTCAACTGTGTGAGATACAACTGGTGTTATCCCATTGTCCAAATTATTTCCTGAATATCAACATTTCTTCGGATTCCCAGCACTTGGAAAATTTGAAAAAGGAAACATTAACGCTTGGGAATTCGATTTTGATTTTATTTAATTTTCAACAGTTGAAAATTTAAAAAATCGAATTTCAAGGAGGAATTAATTTTTATCGATACAACTGATCCAACATTCAGCAAAGGAGTATTTTTTTCACTCTCAAAGCTAAAACTCCAATTATGAAAGAGTTCATGGATATTTTGACCGCTCAATATTCTTTTAATAATTAAGAACATATCTATGGAAAACATATTTAACTAATATTATTATTCCAAATTTTATGAAGAATAAATAAAACTTCTCCTGAGAGCGAAGCGGTAATCGAACCCGCAACCAGACGGAGTGGTTCCAAGGCTCATGCCTTAGCCCCCACGGCCAACTGACCACCCCACAAATAGGAAAATATTGTTTTTGTTGTAACAGAAAAAAAACATTCAGCAATGAAAATATTTATAACATCTCCTATTTTTCAGCTATTCGCTTTCGAAATAAAAAATACTCCTTATTTGCTAAACGTTGTGTTATTTTGGTAACTCATGAGAATTATCTCTTTCTTTCAAATACTGCGGATATTGCCGGAGGAAAATTTTTTTAGGAAAGTATTTTTCATTTTTATTGTTGTTATTTTGAATTCAACCAATAATTATGATTGGAGGTGGCATGGTGGTGTTGATAACATACTTTGAACTAAATAAATTTTATTTTATCTAAAGTATGTCATTAACGCCACCACTTCTACTATTGCTGCCAATCTTTTAGAAAAAAAAACAGCGGGATATCAACAACATCGGTCCTAATTAAGTATCCTTAACAATCCTTAGAAGCGAACAAACGAACGAACGAACGATTAATTTAATTTATCTTTTCTGGATCACTTGATTTGAAAATTGATGTTATTGGTTGGAAATTCATCTATTTTTCAAAGTTTGATTATTTTGTTTGTTTTTAAATTACTCTGTTGAATTCATTTTCTTCAATCGAAAATTCAGGTTTTTTTTTAATACTAGTGGTTTTACAAAAAAGCAATTCCGTTATTAGAAATTCAACTACTTAGATAATAATCAGGCTGATAAATGAAGTTGTTTCGAGTTTCGATCGTGTACAAAACTACAAATTTTGTCGACGTTTCGCGAACGTTGCAGTTTACATCTTCAGGACTGGTCAGTCGCGAAACGTCGACGAAATTTGTTGTAAGGCTGTTTCAATAAAAATTCATCTTTTTTTTTTGAGTTTCGTTCTTCCGTTAAGAATCAAATCATTTCGTTTAACAAGGGGACCTTTATGTCGCCTAATTTTTGTCTCGGTCGATACTCACCTCAGTGATAGACACCTGCTAGAGCAGAGGTGTCCAACGCGTGAGCAACGGTGTAAATAACTGTCACTCGTCAATCCCCTCTCTTACCACCTTGGGTGCGTTCATGCGGTGATCACGATGTGGAAAGGGGTCCCCGGCGGCCGGGATGTGTGAACATTTCGCGTAAGTAGGCGTGGTCAGGCGTGATCAGACGAAACCCGTGGCGAAACGAGGAGAGAATTCTTGATAAAGCGTTAGGGGAAGGGGAAGGAAGGGGAAGCACGCCAATCTTGCGTTGGACATTTCGAGGAAAATTAATTTGAAGAATTGCGAGTGGATGGTCTTTGAGCTAGCGTGAATGTATTTGCAGGCACCTGGTAGCTTACCTGGTAAAGCATTATGGCTGATAGTCGCAAGGTTGCACGCTCGAGTCTCGCTGCCTACACTTTTTTTATGCAAAATTGTTTATTCATTCATTTCCTAATTATTATTAATGAAATTTTAATTGTCAATGATTGTTTGATCATTTAAAAAAATGAGAAATCTGTTTTACTTAAAATCTGCTCAGATTTTAAAGAAAGTTGTGTATTTCCTTTTAAATTATTAGTTATTGGATTATTTGTAGTATTTATATTTTTGATTTAAATGAGGAAATAACGGTTCCAAACGAAAATAGCAGTGTTAGATACGAAATCAATGTTTTATACAAAATACAAAAAAAAAGAACACAGGAATGATATACAATTATCTTTCAAACGTTTATTCTGAATGATTATTATACATATGAATCATCAGGATTACGTAGTATCGCCTTACTCCTACGATGAATATCACTCTAGTGCGTGCGATACTACGTAATTCTGATGATACATATGTATAATAATTATTCAGAACTAATGCTAATGTAAGTTAATAAATGTTTAAAAGATAATTGACTCTTATTTCTGTGTGTTTTATTTTTTGTATTTTGTATAAAACATTTTGATTTCGTATCTGGTATTTATATCATCGTTTCAAACACTTGTTTCCTAATTCAAATAAAAGATATAAATACTACCAATAATCATATAATTAATAATTAAGAACAAAATACACAACTCTCCAAACGAGAGATAATAAAAAGTGGAAACAGAGTTTTCATCTGAAAAAATGATTAAACAATCATTGAATACTATAATTTTAATAATAATGATTATGAAATGAACAAATAAACAGTTTTACATTGAAAAGTGTAGGCAGCGAGAATCGAGCGTGCAACCTTGCGACTATCAGCCAAACGCTCAACCAGGTGAGTTTCCAGGTGCTTGCAAATACATTTACACTAGCTCAATGACCATCCGCTCGCAATTCTTCAAATTCATTTTTCTCGAAAATGGTCAAAAATCTTGGCTCCTTGTTTTTTCTCAGAAAACCTCTAGTAGGTCTCTATCACTGAGAAGAGAATCAACCAAAACAAAAATTAGGCGACCTAAAGATCCCCTTGTAAGTAATATTTTTGGTGGAAAATTCAAATTGTTTTCGATACCTAGTGCTTTTCACAGAAAATTATTCTTCTTTGTTAGAAATTTAACTGTTTGGGATAAAAATCAAGGTGTTTAGTTAAAAATTTATCAATTTTTTTCAAAGTTCTGTTTTTCTGTTGAAACTCCAATCACTTTGTGGAAATAATCTTTTTTCCTTTAAAATTCAAATCTGTTTTTGGAAACTGGTCGTTTGAAAAAAAACAATCCTCTTGGTTGAAAATTCAGCTGTTTTGTTAAAAATTCATCTATGCAGTTCAAAATAACAGTACTTGTTAAAAAGCAAATCATGCTGTCCGAATCATCTTTTCTGGTCAAGAATTTAGATATAATTTTGAAAACAATTCATTTCAATACAAACTTAATGTTATTGATTGAAAATTCAGATAATGATTTACATATTCAGCTATTAAGCTAAAAATTTATCTATTTTTTTCAAAGTTTGATTATTTTGTTGAAGAAAAAAATTATTCTCTTAAAGTTATCTTCTTTGGTCGAAAATTCAATTGTGTTTTCGAATACTAGTACTTTTGAAAGAAAACAATGTCGTTAATAGAAATTCAACTGTTTAGATGATAATCAGGCTGTTTGATAAAAAATTTATCCTTTTCTTTTGAGTTTGGTTCTTCCTTTAAGAATCAAATCATTTTGATTTAGTTAGCTTTTTGGGTTCAAAATTGAAATTTGTTTTCGATACCTAGTGCTTTTCATAAAAAATTCTTCTCCTTTGTTGCAAATTAAACTATTTGGAATAAGAATCAAGCTGTTCAGTTGAAAATTTATCTATTTTCTTCAAAGTTTAGTTTTCCTGGTGAAAATTCAATCACTTTGTGGAAATAATCTTTCTTGGTCAAAAATTCGAATCTGTTTTTAAAAATGGTCGTTCAAAAGGAAAAATGATCTTCTTGGTTGAAAATTCAGCTGTTTAATACAAATTCATCTATTCAGTTCAAAATGACAGTATTTGTTGAAAAGCAAATTATGCTGTTCGAATCTTCTTTCTTGGTCCAGAATTTAAATATAATTTTGGAAACTGATCATTTCAGTAGAAAAATGATGTTATTGGTGGGAACTTCAAATAATAATTTATCAATTTAGCTATTTAGCTGGAAACTAATCAACTTTGTTCAAAGTTTGATTATTTTTTTGAAGAATAAATTATTCTTTCGAAGTCATCTTTTTTGGATGAAAATTCAAATGTGTTTGCGAATACTACGGCTTTTTGAAAAAAACAATTTCGTTATTGGGAATTCAACCGTTTAGATAATAATCAGGTTTGATTTAAAATTAATCCTTTTCTTTTGAGTTGGGTTCTTTCTTCAAGAATCAAATCATTTTTTTCAAGGCATCTTTTTTGGTCAAAAATTCAAATTCGTTTCCGATACTTAGTGCTTTTGATAGGAAATTAATCTCCTTGGTTTAAAAATCAACTATTCTGGATAAATATCAAGCTGTTTAGTTAAAACTTTATATTTTTTTTCCAAAGTTTAGTTTTTCTATATTAAAAATTCAAACATTTTGTGGAAACATCTTTCTTGGTCGAAAATTCGAATCCGTTTTTGAAAACTGGTCGCTTGAAAAGAAAGTTAAACCACTTGGTTGAAAATTCAGCTGTTTTGTTAAAAATTCATCTATTCAGTTCAAAATGACAGTAATTTGTTAAAGAGCAAATCATGCTGTCCAAATCATCTTTTCTGATCAAGAATTTGAATATTTTTCTGGAAACTGATCATTTTAATAGAAAGTTAGTGTTATTGGTTCAAAATTCAACTATTCATTTATGATATTATCCATTTTTTTTTGGTAATTCATCTCTTTTGCTTGAAATTTGATTATTTTGTTGAAGAAGAAATTATTCTATTAGAGTCATAGTCTTTGGTCAAAAATTCCAATTTTTTTTCAATACTAAAGCTTTTAATAGAAAATTAATCTCCTTAGTTGAAAAATCAACTATTTGGAATGAAAATCGAGCTGTTTCGTTAAGAATTCAACTATTTTTCGTTTAAAATATAGTTTTTCTATTGAAAATCCAATAATTTTGTGGAAATATTCTTCCTTGGTCAAAAATTCGAATCTGTTTTTGAAAATTGGCCGTTTGGATAGAAAATTAATCTGCTTGGTTGAAAATTCAGAGGTTTGGTTGAAAATCCATCTATTTTGTTCAAAGTTCCTTTTTTTTTTTTAAATTGCACTATTTTATTGAAGTTATCTTTTTTGGTCAGAAATTTAAAGTTGTTCTTGAAAATTGATTCTTTTGTTATAAAATCTAATCTTCTTGCTTGGGGACTTAATTATTGAATCATAAATTCAGCTGTTTTGTTAAAAATTCATCTTCTCAGTTCAAAGTGACAGTATTTTGTTAAAAAACAAATCATGCTGTCTGAATCATCTTTTCTGGTCAAGAATTTAAGTATGCTTTTGGAAACTTATTATTTCAATTGAAAGTAAATGTTATTGGTTGAAAATTTAACTAATAATCTATAAATTTATCTATTCAGCTGAAGATTTATCTATTTTGTTGAAGAATGAATTATTTTATTTTGTTGATCTTCTTTGCAGGAAAATTAAAATGTGTTTTTGAATACTAGAGACTTCAAAAAAAAAACAATTCTGTTGTTAGAAATTCAAGTATTGAAATCATAATCAGGCTGCTTGATTAAAAATTTATCTTTTTCTTTTGGGTTTTGTTCTTTCTTTAAAAATCAAATCATTTCGCTTTAGTCATCTTTTTTGGTCCTAAATTACAATTTTATTTTCGATACTTAGTGCTTTTGATAGAAAATTCCTCTCCTTGGTTGAAAAATCAACTACTTGGAATAAAAATCAGGCTGTTCAGTTAGAAATTTATCTATTTTTTTTAAAGTTTAGTTCTTCTGTTGAAAATCAAATCACCTTGTTGAAATAATTTTTCTTTCTGGAAAATTCGAATCTGTTAATATTTCTTGAAAATTAAACTATTTTGTTACACTGAACTTTTTGGTCGAAAAAAATCGAATTCATTATGCTGGTTAGAAATTCAACTATACATTAAAAGGGGAGTTTATTTGTTCAGTTCGAAATTCATCTATTTTCTCCAAAGTTTCATTATTTTGTTGCAGATCAAACTATTTTTCAAAGTCATCTTTTTGCGTTGAAGATTCAAGCCTGTTTTTGAAAATAAATCCTTTTAGTACAAAATTAATCTTCCCGTTTGAAAATTCAACTATTGAATTATAAATTCATCTTTTTATTTGAAAATTCATCTCTGTTCATCGAAGTTTCATAATTTTATAATAATAATAATAATAATAATAATAAATCTTTATTGAGTTGCCAACAAGGAAAAATGTACAAATATATAGTATGATCAACAAAAACCTAAAGGGCGAGGTACAGCTCCAGCCGCTTTACAACCTAACCCTGTAGACTAATTTAAAACTAACTTAAATTTAACTATACATTGCTTAATTAACTTAAATAAGGCGGGAGCAGTATGCGGGTCTGAATGTTAGAGTTCGAATGTTCGGAATACGGAAAACATAGTGACCTATCAGAACGGCACATGACGTAGAAAGAAACATAAGTTTTACCGCGACTTTGAGTAAGGCATAAGTCGAACAATAATGTGAACGTTGGTTTACATTTGAGTAGTTCGGTGCTCGTAAGAAGTGCGAAGACGGTTCAGCAATTCGCCTTTCACGGTTGATACAGTGTAGGTACTGAGAGGATTTTTAAGGCTATTCAAAAGACTAGGAGCCGCATGAGAAAAAGTAGCCTCTCCCTTGGTCGTACGCACCCGTGGTACGTAAGGCTTACCATCGGATCTTGTAATAAGCGATTTTCTCCTCCGTTTTTTTTCTTCCAATGACTATAGTTCATATAAATATTCTGGGACCCCTCGAGAGAGGACCCTGAAAGAGAGAAAACAGAGTTGCATCTCCCACCTTTGCTCCATACGGAGCAAACCGTACTTTAGTGAAGCAGGCGTGATGTGATCAAATTTTCTTACTCCGTAAGCAAATCTGAGGCAGGCATTTTGCACCCTCTGTATCCTCTCCTTCAGGTTTTCATTCAAGCAAGGGCCGTATGTTGTATTCGCGAAATCAAAGAGAGGCAATAACAATGATTGTCATAGTGTAAGCTTAACTTTCGGAGGGAGCGACCGACGAAAAGGGAACTTAACTAGATTCCTTGCCTGGGTGACAGTAGACAAGAGCGCACCCTCAATCTTGAAATCGGTTAAGCACGCACCTTTGAAATTCCCAATAGGAAGAATCGCAGATTTACCAGGGTTCACAACTAAAGCACGATCCCTCGCCCACCTCGAAATAAAATCTAATGCAATGGAAAGGACCATAGCCCCGACATCTAAGTCTGCTATCTTAAACCGAACATAGA
>WSXT02237590.1:0-15822 GCA_011762715.2 Neuroterus valhalla
GAAAAATTGTAAGTACGGTTTCTTATAGTCGGTAAAAAGTAAAACAATACATCCTCATGATTTTTTTTGATAAAAACAAAATTGTCAGAGTTATGGCATTTTCAAAATTCAAAAGTATAAACGAAAATGAGAATTTTCAGCCAAGTAAAACAAGATTAAAAAGAAAGTCAGAGAGAAGAATTGTTTCTCCTTGGGAGCCCTACATGATCGTGAATACAACTTTTTGGATCTTCTCAAAAAATCGAAAATCCCATTTTGATCACACAAAAAAAAATAAAAACTTATCTGTGAACTCGATACGTCTCGAAAGAATGATCATATTCGATCGTGATTTGGCACCCATTTTGAGGAAAAATGATTATAAAAATGGAATAATGAAGTTTTTGAAAAAATGACTAAAGCTAACACAGAAGATTGATAGAGAAAAGTTATTCACCCGAAAAATATCTGTAAATATGTTATAATTTTCCCATTGGACGCACACTGTGTCTTCTAATCGTAAAAAATAGAATTAAAAATAAAAAAATTTAATTTCTAGAAAAATTACACAGCATGTGAAGAAATTAGGCAACAAAACTTCTTGGTGGTAAAGTCGTTATTCTGGGTGGTGATTTCAGACAATAGTTGCCAGTAAAAGAACGTGCAACCTGAACTGAAACTGTAAATTCACCGATAAAATACAGCTCAGTTTGGTCACATTTCAAAATACATTATTTGACAGAAAACATGAGAGCTTTTCCGGCAGAACGGATCAAAATAAGAAAAAACAGACATGCTGCAAAGCAAGACATTTTTCGGCTCGGAATGCTGATGTTAATGAAATTAACTAGCGAGTTGTAAATATGCTTGATGAAAAATCAGAAAAGCTTTTCACTTGTATTGATAGCACAGAAATTACTGGAGATAAAGAAGATATTAATCATGAAGCTATTTTACCTGAATATTTGAATACGTTGAACTTTGATCGAGCGCGCAGCACGAGATACGCGATGAGAATGTATTAGTTAAAGCCGGAGAAGCTTTAACAAAAGATAATTTACACTCATCAAATTAAAGAAGTCGAAATTTCGCTTTTGAGTTTCACAAGCTCTATATAAAACTGTAGGGAGGTAAAAAGGCCAAGCGCGTAGCGCGAGGTAAATTCATAACCGAGCGCGGAGCGATGGGAATGTGTCCGCGCGGCGGGCAGATTTGCTAACACAGAAATACAGTAGAAAAGAATTATTTTAGGTACTAAATTTCAAATTTTACTAAGTTTTTAATTTTCATTCTTTGGTCTTGTTGCTCTTATTCTATACACTGTGAAATGAGTAGTTGAAAATTATAAGTCGGTTTGAAAATGGTTCACCGTGATTGATGTCTTAATTCGAAAACTTAAATGTGAAATTGCTGTAATTGCAGTGCTATATTACAATATTTGTAGCTTGGGTCGGCGTCACACTTTTTTTTCGAGTGGGTAGTAAGAAAGAGGCTGGGTGGAGGGGCTTTCATGGATGTTTTCCACTGGGATATTTTCCGAGTAGGTACTACTCCTAGATATATTATAGATCGAGGAGGTAAGCCAGCACACAACGCGGCATCGTAGAAAAAAGAGACTGAAGGATGGGACAAAAAGAGACAGAGAGAGCCGTTGGTTACTGTTGTCTCTCTTTAAGACATGCGCTATAGATAGAGATAGGCTGGAACCAATAAATTTTGCTATAGTTTGCTTGCGGACACTTCCACTCACACGAGAGCCTATGGCTTGCCTCCTCTATCTATAATATCTCTATGGTACCGCTACCCATACTACCCACGTCAACCGCTGGCCCTGTTTGTAGCCATTTTACCATGAGAGTATAATATTACCACACGAATCAGTGGACATAAAAATACAAGTGATTAACGTGGTAAATTTCAACCATATTGTAAACGATATTATCACGCACTTTTGCATGATTTCTTCGAAATCACAATATGTACTGTGTAACGTTGTGGTTTTAACATGAGTTAAATCCACAAGGTTAGTGATCCCTACCTCCTTACCGGTATCGTAAGAAGCATATAGTGGATATAGAGCAAAATTTGAAGCGTCTACGACACCAATGAGTCCGAATAGTATCGGGCTCCGTGGCGCAGTGGATAGCGTGCCGACTTAAGAAATCGGCGGCCTGGGTTCGAATCCTGGTCCGGAGTAAATTTTTGTGCTCTATCGACTATTTGCAGGTCTCCAAATTTTGTAAATCTATAGCGGTGGATAGCCGGGCATCCCCGTTACAATTTTATTGGCGGCCAACGTGGGGCCAATTATAACAAGGTTGCCCGGCTATCCGATCCGGCCAATTGCATCCCCGTTACAACTTTTATCCAATTCACACGGGGAGTGTATAAAAGCAGAAAGATGGGAATTCTACCAGAATTTTGTAATTCCACTCATTTTCAAACCTGATGGACGATTGCTTATTTCATTCATGAAAAAATTATGTAACATTTTATTTTGTTGGTTCTTTTTTTCCAATATTTCGGAATAATTCAGTTATTGGTCGAGAATCGCAGCTTTTTCGCAGTATTGTTGAGTTACTAATTTTGCCCAAACTTTGTTTTCCTTGAATATAACACCAATATTGTACTTGAAAATGAATTATAATCGTCAATCAGACTATTTTGCTAAATTAAATATATTCATTTGGAAAAAAATTCTTCTTCAACATTCAAATTCCATCGAAAATTATGCATTTCATTCAAGGTTTTGAACGTGAGATTTAAAGTTATGCTGTATTCTGTTCTTTTCCGTGTAGAAATTTTGACGTGGGCCTAACCAGGCCCAAGCCTGGAAAATCTAGGCCCTGGTCTGGTGATCAAGCCTGGGCCAAGCTAGAATGAAACTCTAAATGTAGCAAGGGCCTGGCTCGATCGCCAGGCTCGATCGCCGAGCCTGGCCCAGGCTTAACCCTAGTTAAATATCGACCCCTAGCCGTTTTTTTTAAGGTTGCGTTTTCACGGTTTTCAAATTAAAATTCAAAAATCAGTATGTTTTCTTTTATTTAAATAAGGGATGTTATAAAGTTATTGTATCGCGACAGTCTTTAGGTTTCGCATTTTTCGATTTCCTTCCCAATCTTTCGAATTGGTCAAGACTACCCCGATGTGGAAAAGCACCTCTTCCTCTGAATTGCCAAACTTTTCGGACAAGAGATCTGCAAAATAAAACATTTGAAAAATTAAAGCAACAAGAAAATAGTATGCAAATATTCATTTATATCATATTATGTCCTGACCTACGATATATGTACAAGTTTCATAATTTTTGAGGAGTTCCTTCCCTGGGGTTTTTTTCACGGCAGTGAATTTCATGGCCACATCTCGTGACAGCAGTCTCTTCATTATATTGATGGAAGATTTTCGGAGATTCTCCTTATCCATTGACAGAGCTATGAACCCCTTCTACAAAAATCCATTAGAAATATTGAATATTTGTAGTTATATAAAACTCTTTACGGTCTAGTTAATTTACGTTTGCATCAATTTCAAATTGAAAGAATAAAGTTCAAATGTTTTGAGGTTAACTTACGAATCGCTTGCAGCATTCTTCATCGCTCCGTACTTTTTCATTGAAAGTTTGAAATTCCGCAAGAGTTTTGAAAGGAATATTCAAGCTGTATCGTTGCGCGAAAGACTTATGCGCAGCATAATTATTGCCAACAATATTTTCAACCGTATTCCTTAGGCTGATATGATTTTCTCGCACATCTTTAACATCTGCCCTCATCAGTTTCACTTCTGCCCTCAACAGTTTTACTTCTTTTAACAGAGTGTGCACTAAATTGAGAGAATTAAAAAGGTAATGCGTTTCCATCTTAATTGGATAAGTGGAATTAAAAATAATGCGATGAAAAATGTGAATAATAATTAACATTTCTGTTTTTTCAATTTCTTCTCTGATTTTTTAAACCTTATGCCATGCATTCGTGTATAAAATAATATTTAATAATAATTTGTTCTCGTACATATCGCATTGGAGGTGTCAGAAGTTGCTTGTTTCAAATTTTGCCTATAAAATGAACTGCCATTATGTAGAACTTGAGGGCTAGATTTCGATGAGGCCGTGTTTGGAAGATTCCTAATGGACGACCCAGGCTGAGAACTTTCATTCATTAAATCTGTAAAATGGAAAGTTTATGAATGTATGAAATACTCAATTACTGTGGGACAAAAATACACGTTGGGAGGAATAATAACACTTCAATTCTTCAACAAAGGAATTTTTTGTTTTGAATTTTCTTGATATTGAGTGTTCAAATTCTTCTAAATATCGTAGAGGAAAATTTTATTTCCGGTAGAAATAATTTGAAGAATGAATTATTATGCATATATTTTTAGCATTTTTAAGTACAGTTCAAAAGTAATTTGAATATGTTGACTTCAGTTAAATCATTAGTTAATTAAAAACTGATATTTAGCTGAAAACTTAGGTATTTCATTTTTTCGCGTTTTCTAGGGATGTAAAAAAAATATTTCCAAGTATTATCAAGCATTAAAAAAAAATTTTAATAAATTTAAGGAACCCAGAAAATAATATAAGAAGGAAATGCATACCTTTCAGATTTTCTTTTTCTAAAACTGGTTCCTCTACTGGATAATCATCAATAATTTCATTCATACCTATATTGGAGCAACTTTCATAAAAATCTTCCACTGTAATATAAATTAATAACGTTACTTATTTTAGATATTTATGTGTGGTATATATCAATAAGTGAAATATATAGGGCTTGTTCTGAAATTAATAAAGTAATGGAAAAATGTAAAAATTATATGAATGTTCTGATTTTACCTGATCTTGATTCTAAAATATCGAGAAAGAGTGGGGTTTCTTCTTGGAAATCGTTTGCCATACGTAAACGTTTGACCTTAGTTGTGTCGGAATCTTGAGAGTCATTTTCACTCTCCAGTGGAAGTGTTATTCCTCTCCTTTTTTTACCAAAATTTGTGGGTTGGAAATTAGGGATTTCTCCCTCAGTGCCGATCTTCTGAGAATTCGAAGCTTCATCTGTGAAAAAAAAAGCTCGGACACTATTTTGGAAGCAAAGGTTGTTGAACAAGTGAAACTTTCCTGTTCATAACTTAAATTTGAATCTGTGTAGAAACATTAAAGACCAGAAATATAAAATGAGTTATTAGTTGCATTACCAACCAAATAGATGAATTTTTAAGCCGAAAAGAGAAAATTTCAGAGGGATTTTCAATATGATTAGTTGGATTTTTGAAAAAAAAGTGGAGATGACTTTTAGAACATTCAAGATGAATGAGTGAATTTTCAATCCAATAGGATTTTTAATCATTTTATTCAAAACAAAGTGGTTAAATTATTGTGTTGAAATGTCGAATAATTGAGATCAAAATTCCAAGACACAAAAGAATGTTTTTTTTTTCAATCGAGAAAGATGAATTCTTAACAAAGTAATTGAAATTTAAGTAAAAAAGATGAATTTCCAAACAAAAAAGGAAACATTGAATTTCCGGGTGGAAATAATAATTTTCATCGAAAAAAGGAGAATTTGCAACTGATTGAATTTTACTGAAAAATATGGACTAATCATCAAATACTGGAATTCTCAACCAAAATAATAAATTATTCAACAAGCGAGTTTGGATGTTCACCTAAACACACGAATTTCCAAGCAATCACATGCATTTTCTAATTTATAGTTTTATTTTCAACTTATCAAGAATCTTACTAAAAATAGAGCATTCAAATTCCCAGATAAAAAATTAATTTTTAATGAAAAAAAGGAATTTGTAAATGAATAGCCTAATTTTGAACCAAATATTTAGTTTATTTTTCTCACAAGATAGTCGAATTTCCAACCGAAAAGTGGATTCTCAACAATCATTAAATTTTCAAACAAATATTTTCATTTTAAACCAAATTGTTGAATTTTTAAGCCAAAAAGTCGAATTTTCTAAAAAAAAGTTTTATTCTAACCTCAAAATATTCATATATAAATATGAATTTTTTACTAAAATCTTGATTCTAGGGCAATGAAGTTTTGAAGAATGTCACAAGGGGGGTGGGTGATTCAAAAATCAACCAAAACAGCGACACGTAATTGTGATATTTTCCCAATTAAAAAAAATCGCAAATAATATGCAGGTAAATTAAACAATATTATTACCTTTCCTGGGCTTAGAAATCTTCTGACCGAGTTTCGGAACATTCATGATCTCGGTAATGTCAAGAGAAGATTCTTTACTCTGCAATCTGTCCATGACAACCCTTCCCTTGTCTTTGGTGGTCATGTCAGATTCACTGCTGTAGGCGAGCTCCTTCTGGTTCTCTAAGAGTGTTTGAAGTCTTTCATTAGCTTCTTCGAATGTTCCTAAGAAAGTAGGGAAGTATAATAAATTGAAAATAAAACTTTTATCAAGAAAAAGTGAAGCCAAAACAACTAATGAAGAGTTATTTAAGATTTTGTTAGTAGAATAGGTCAAGGAACAAAACGGAAATTAAAAGAGGACAATCTATGTGGATAAGTGTTATTTTGGTATATACTTGCATGTGTGCTTAACCTTTTTGAAAAGTGGTATGATTCAAAACACTGATGTTAAATTTGACCAATTGAGATAATTAGGCAAAAAATTTTTAAAGGAACTTGCATGACCAAGAAGCTTAATTGGGTACTCTTCCCAGTGATCCGGTGCACCCAATTCATTTTGTATTGAAGTATACAAAATTTTATTGGTTTTCTCATTATAGGGAGGACCCATAAATTTCACGAAGAACCTTTTCTTCACTTTGTCGAAACGAAGCCACCTCAAAGGCGTGAAATCCACGTTTCTTTCTACTTTCCTCCCTCTTTTGATGAATTCCACCAAGTGGAAGGGATATAGATCGAAGTTGTCCATTCTTGTTGAGAATAAATGACGAAAGCCAAGTTTCAATGGTATTATATATAAAAGTTTTGTTATATTATTAGATAGTAATAGATCAACATCTATATTGAGAGTACGTAAAGAATTGGAACTATGTTTTTTGTTATTGAAACGGATTGCTTTTTATTGTGTAGATAATAATGATAATAATGGATTAGTACGAAATGGAAGTCAGGTTATGATTCGCAGAATGGGAAAGCATGTTATGTTTACTTACGTGTTCACTGATCTAACGAAGCAAGCCAGTATTTTAAATCCACTACGATTTCACTTTTTTAATTCGGATGAAAAGTTTTCAACAGAACAGTTGAATTGATGAACTTGAATTCAATTTTTCACCCTCACACATAAGGAACAACACTGCATCCGAAAATTAGGTTAATAAAGGAGGTTAAATGTCGACGTTATCTCGATTGCAATGTTGGCAATATGCTTAGATAGAAAACTCTTCTGCTTTGTATAGATCATCAGAAAACTTTTGGCATACCAATCTTTTTCATCAGCTTAGTCTCTTCAATTGGGCGTAACATTTGTTTGGAATACAGCTAGAAATTATTTTTAAACATATTCTCTTGTCTATTGTCAATTTATCTGATTCAGGACTGTGGACAATTATGTGTTTAGTTTTTGCTATGGTGCCTCCCGTGCTTCAGTCGAATACTCGAATGGGCGAACACCAATGAGCAAGATTCTGGTCCAGTGCGGTGAATTCAAATTCTTAAGAAGACCACGTGGAAGGATAGGGAGGGTCCAAACAAAAAATTTGAAATGTTCAAGAGAATTTATATAAAAATGTGTCAGCTACACGTTATCGAAAATTTAAAACTTCACTGACTGTTTGAAATAGAAATTCCCAAAAGTTAAAATTATTGACCTTAATGAAAAATCGTAATACTATTTTTGTTTTCAGGAAGTCATTGGAGTTTTTCACATTTAAATTGTGTGAATTCAGTTGTTTGAACATATTTTTTTTCTACTTCTTGGCCCACTTTAGAAGAAAATAATGCCCCCATACATCAGCTCGTTATCATGCATATTATTATGGACTTTTTTTTTATACATAACCATTGTTACCTCAATTATAAAGAATAAAAATTAAATTGAATAATGAATAACATGCAAATCTCAGTTTAGATAATATATATTTTAATAAATTATATTCTAAAACTAAATAAGAAATTAATAATCATAAATTTTTTCCACCAAATTTTTATTAAAAATAGCACAGTCTTACTATCAATTAGTTATACATTTTCACTTAGAAAATAAATGCGTAAATTATCTTTTTTATAAATCATGGTGCAATAGAGGCATGGTATATACTCTCATTTTGCCTTCAACCTTCAAATTTATTGAGAGTTTAACCATTTTTAATTTAACTTCATTAATACTAACTTCGATAATTTTATCTTCTGCCTTTTCGCGAAGTTGCCACATATACAAATCCTTTGAATCAGATGGAAATAAAAACATTGATCTTTTCACCTTCCAAGGATTACATTCAATTTTCATTCCATCTAGTGTGCGAACAATTCTATTAATTTTCATAAGAGTTTTGTCCCGTAGCATAACAAAATTGTCTGGAGATTTCGTTGTTAAAATACACTCTCTATACTTGACCTTCAGTATATCATTATTTATGGATTGCAATATTTGAATCCGTATAGGTCTTTGTGTCTTAGGAGGATTTAGCTTTGAGAGTTCATGAAGCCTGCGACAAATTTGAGCTAGCGGTCGATTCGCTGAACGAATTAAACTGGTTAATTTTCCGAGGAAGTTCTCAAAAGGAAACGCGGTTATATGACTAAAACTACAACCCATTGCTATAATATCATCGGCAGCGTGGATCACACAATGCATGTTCATAACCTGTATCTTCGAATATAAAGCTTTTAATCCCAAAAAAAATCTTATCAAGTAAATCTTTGCATATTCGTGATATTTTTTGATTAATACATCATTGCATAAAATTCTGCACGCCACATGTAAGAGCAAGAAGTTCTTAAAACGATTAACGTTAATTGTATTCAGTAAAACTATCGGTCCGCAATACAAAAGAAAAAAACGAAATTCTGTTGCTTTCCAGTCACTAAGGTATTTCAAAGACCTAGTTTTTCGCTGAAATTCACAAGGAATACATTTTCGAATTATTATTAATCTTCTACTGACTTCACTTTTCAATCTTTGACCAACTTTCGCTGGACCTGCCACTACAAACCACTTCTTTAAAAGGCGTTCCATTACACCTTCACAGAATAGATGCATAAAATCTAAAACAAATATGAATATCATATTTAGAAAAGGCCTGATTCGCAAAAGTGGAGTTCGGCCTTTATGATGGCCAGGCTGGGTTTGATTTCTGAAGGATTTGTCAGTCCTTTCTGAGCAGTCTACCTGCGGATATTCTGTAACATTGTTTTTTTTTCTCTCCTTTTATTTCACACCTCTCGCATGCAAAAAAACCTACATGACCTTTTGTGCATTTGAGGAATGCTCTAGCAGGCATATCGCAAATAAAACAATGTATCCGAACATTGAAACGTTGATCAGAAATTATAATACCGTTTGCTTGCAGTTCATTCAATTCTGCAGCAAAATCGCTTAGATAGTTGCCTAAATTGTCAGGTTTCGAATTGCCACAATAAATCGCAACTGGAAACGGCTTATATACGTCGGGTTTATAAAAAACTTTGCCAGAAATTACCCAAAACCCTTTTGCGCCAGAATTAGTTAGATCGATTCCATCGACATTAAATTGTAAAAATATCGTGAACTTTTTGTGTACATCAATATCAATGCACTTTTCAAGACCTTGCTTTATACCAAAATATGTATATTCTCCGTCAGATCCATCTGCATCTAGCATATCTTTTATATCGTAAGTAGCTGACGTTGTACCTAGAAGAGTCTTGGCGGTTTTCGGCAATTGTGGAAGAAGTCTGCGTCGCAATATTTTTAATAATTTATCTATATCTACGTGCTCAAGACTCTGCGTAACTGCCCAGATTCGGAGTTCCTTAACTTCATCTGGCTCTTCTTCGAGTACTTCTATAATCTCGTCTTCATATCCGTCGTCAGAATCGCTTGATTCTTCTGATACTGGAAATTAATCAACATGTAACATAAATTGTTAGAAAAATTTAGATCTGCTGTCCCAAAGAAGAACCTAGTAAGTGACTTTTTCCATAGTGACTATGTTCAGGCATATCTGCATGAGAAAATAACCTCTGTGGCAAAAGTCACTTACTAGATTTTTTCTTTTGGACAGCAGAGATGGAATGTTTGAAATCATATGAAAATACATTTAAGCTATTTTTCGTTCAAAAAGTCATGTGTCTGGATCAAAAAGTTTCCCATGATTTTATGAAATTAAATAATAAAATCAGTCATTTAGAAATACTCAAATAATTTTCAAATATAGTTATTTGTTGAAAAAAAACCCTTGTCTTAAAAATAATTTTTTTAATGATTTCAACTGTAGACAAATTCATGTTTTATATTAGAAACAATCGAGTTGCAAGATTGTTTCCATCGAAAAAACAAGCCACAATTGGTTAAAATACAATCATTTTATAACAATGGTAAGAAGCGAAAGTAACCCCTTGCTATTGGCATTGTTATTTTTAAAATACATTCAGATTATGAGTGAAAACTTCTATCTGAATTCTTGAATCTCAAAATAACGTTACAGTTTTCCAAAGACCTTAACCTATATTTCGTGTTTTGAGAAAACTTGAAACTTAACTCGAAAACAATCTGAATCGACTCGAGTCTGATTTAAATTTTCTTTTTACACCCCTTAGGATTATTATTCTTTTTACATAAATCTATTTAATCTGTTCAATCTTCACCTGAATCTGCGATCCCGTCTATTGCGTTACTGTTTATGGAACCACTATCTGTGGTATCCTCAACCTCATCCACAATGGGATCCTCATTTGTTCTTGATAGGTTAGGATTCATAAAATTATCCTCATTTGCAAGAGGGATTTTAATTCCAGGTTCATCTAATACTTCCCCAGCTTCTAATTCTTGTTCGTCGTCCGCATCACCATCTAGATCTAGAGATATAATCATTACGTAATTTCAAACAAATATATACTTTATACATGCGTCAATTTTTTTATAATCAAAATTTTCAACATCCTTTATTCCTTCTTAATTATATGAATGATTTCAAACGTCTGCTAGAATTTAATATACTTATAAGACCGTTACTTAGAGGTTAGAATTACACTACAGTCTTGTCTACATATGATTAATAAAATGAATTTACTTACTTTCGAAATCAACACATGCATATGGAATACTCGTTCTTGCTCAATATCTCCTGACTCCACGAGTGCTTTTTATTATTTTAGGCATTTTGCAACTTTCCAGAATTTTTCATTTGTAAACAAATACAATGTTGTGTAGTGGAAATTGTATGACGCATAGAAAAATCGAACACCATCTGCCATCAATTTGAGGAACCGTGCCACTACCTATCTAGCCGGGCTCGAGGTCGACCCATTCAAAAAAACAAGCTGGGGCCAGGCTAGAGGCCCCCGTCCTGACCCAAGCCTGTAACAGAGAAGATACCTGACGATTTCCGCACGGGTTGCTTCTGAGGTGACACGTTTTTCTTCATAAATAAAAATTCTTTCTCATCGTCCACTCATTTTTCTCATTTCAACATTCTTCCCAATATGAAAGGAATTCATTATTGCTGCGTTTAACTCTGCGCATGCGCAATGAAGAACGCGCTGGGCAATTTCACATTGATTGTTGAATTTCACAAGAAAAGCGTAGAATTCAACTGCCCTGAAAGTGATGTTTACAAGAATTTTTCCGGCTGTATGTGATTTTAAAGTAGCAGAATGATTTCCAAATATTTTAGTAAAATTGCCACAGTAATCACTGGTATTTTTATTTCCACTGATTAATGTGGTAATTTCCAACCACTTTTCTTTACAGTGTAAGTGTAGTTTCATACTGAAAGAAGCTACACTGAAAAAAGCTTGGCTGCGTAGCAGCCGCACGGGCTATCGTGTTCCACACACGTGGTACGTGAGCTACACTAAGGGGGAGACAGCAGTCGCCTGTGTGTAAATTATTGAAGTTACAATTACATCGAACCACGCACTACTTTATTGCATACAATTAATCATTTGAATTTATATAGTTCGTAATTTATGGAACTTACGGGAATGTATTATATGTGTAGAAGTTTAAAGAAATTTTGGACATTTATTGTAACCCAGATAACAATTATGCTGCAGCATGTCAGCATCGGGCTATGTTGACACACAAGACATGCACGCAGTCTGCAGAATGCAATCACAGCGTGCACGTTTTCTTGTAACTACACAGGGACAGCAGCTGGGCGGCAGGATCTGCAGAAGACTAAAAGCGTTTTCAACATCAGGCCGTGTTGACACACAATACATGCAGGCACTCAGCAGATTGCAATAATGGCGGTACGTTATCTTGTGAGGTCACAGTAACTGCAATTGGACTGCAGAAACTGTACTGAGGAAAAAGTTTAAACAATTAACAATGAACAATGGAAAAATTGAAACTTGAAAGAATTGTTTATTTCGGAGGAACATTTATATTTTTTCAGAAAGTTTTTTTACCCTAATCATATACATATAAATCTTCATATCATCATCATATACATATAAACCTATAAAACTTTGTTTAAATTTTTTTCACATAAAAAAAATTCTTTGATTCAAATAAGCTCAAGAGTTTTCTGTAGCTCCTACAGCCCACATATTATAATTATTATTACTATTTATTGATAATTATTATTTGAATCATTCATTACACAATTTTTCCCTTCAAAAATTTTAAAATAACAATTTGAAAATTAAATATTATTTTATGACAATATTGTTTACCATTTTTTTCCAGAGAATAAAGAATATGAAAATCATTTATTATGAAAAAGTTCCTATCAAATCTCGCTGATTTCTATATGGATGAATAGATATGGAAAAAATATTTTCAATGCAAAAACAAATTTTTTCCCTCTTTATATAATGAACATATACATATGATGTAGTTACACGTTACACGTTCACTCGGCGTATTCATGGGATATCTTATTCTCCGAATGCATCGAGTTTTACAATATTCAAACGGAGCGCACGCTGAAGTGGTATGACGACTTCCTATCCCGGATCGTAGCTTGGGGCTTATGGTGGGGGAAGATTGTCGCGTCCTTCACTAGAGGGTCCTAAGGTGCATTTTTGTGTTGAACAAGTAAACGCGAGCCAACGTGAACGCAAGTCAGACTGGAAAAACGGAAACACACGAGAAGCTATCAAGAAGTTCTAAAATTGGATATGTGAAATATAACGGTGAGTACTTATACATATAAGGATCTTTAGGGATTATTCAAATAGGAAATTGTTCCTTTTCTTTCGTTTCTTTTCTTGGTAAAATTGCTGTTTAGGCCCTTTTCTTTAAAGTAGGGTTAGAAAGAAGAGGTCTGCAGAATAGTACTCATTTTGGTCCAGAAGTCAATAAAAAATTAGCGGAAAGTGAAATTTTTCACTGTTAATTATAAAAAGGCCAATTTTTTATTAACTTCCAGATCAGAATGAAGCCTATTCCGCAGAAATTCTTTTTCTAACCCTACTTTTCGAAAAGGGCCTAAACTGAAATTTTACCCTTTTCCTTTTTTTCTTTTCTTTCTTCTTTCTTCTTGTTTTTCTTATTTAATCAAGGTAGCGACTTGACCGGGAAACCGGGATTTTTATTGACCAGGAATTTAATTTGAAAATCAGAAATATATCTTATCATTGGATTCGAAGATTATAATAAAATATTTTAATTCATCTATACGTCACGAGAGGAAGAGTTTTTATCTTTTACACTATAGGAAAAACGTTTTGCAAATTTGTTGCTCTGTGAGATTTTTTAAGCTGACTCAAATTTGATAATCGAGTTCGTAATAGCCCAAACATACAAAAATGTCTATTATCTAAATTAAAAAAAATGGATTTATCACGTTTTGTTTGCTTTTCCTCATCCATCTGACTTTGGACAGGGGATTTTAGAAAATAATTATAGTTTTTCTTTTACGCTCGGAAGTCTTAGTGGAAATTGCAATCAATTTTTTCAAAATCAATTCATCTTTACTTGGTGAAAATCGAAGTATTTAGTTGGACATTGATTTTTGTATTTAAAAATTTTATTGTTTCTTTGAGAATTTATGTTCTTTGTTAAAAAATCCGCCTTTTTTCAGGGAATTAATATTTATCTTAAAAAATTGAACTTTTTCCTCAAAATACATCTATTCCTGTTGAATTACTTCAACTGAAAATTTACCGATATCATTTTTAGTAGGACATTGATCTTTTCTAGTTGAAAATTCAAGAACATTCATCTAGTTGAAAACTCTTATGTTTAGTATGAAATCATTTTCTTAAGACAAAAATGTCACTATTCCATTTTGGTTTGAAAATTTTTGTTTTTATTTTCGAATTTCAACCATTTTGTTGAAAAATTGTATTTTTTGGTTGAAAATTAATTTTTTATCAAAAATTGAACCATTCTAGTTAAAGGTACATCATTTAAGTTAAAAATTCGTTTTTCTGTTTTAAAATTCAACTACTCCAGGTAAACATTCACAATTTCATTTGATTACCATAATTTATTGTAGGAATGTAATAATTTGTTTGAAAGTTAGTTTTTTTTTGTTGAAATCAGTTTTTGTTGTTATAAGTAATTTTTTGGAAATGGAAATTTTGCTTATTCCAATTGAAAACTCCAGTCTTGGTTAAAAGTCTATTTCAAAATTTGTTATAATGTCAGTTTTTTATGAAAAAAAAACGTTGAAGATGGCTTTATATAATTTTTATTTTTATTTTTTTTTGAATAATGCATTGAGAAACAAATATATTGAAAAACAAACGTACCTTTCAGTCATTTTCTTAAAAAGTTACAGGCGTTTGAAAGAAACCCTTTCTTAAAAAACTGTTCGATAACTTGATTTTCGACTAAATAAAACTTATATCAATTGCAATTTGGGCGATATTCACGCGCATGATTGTTTCCCATATTTAATCCCTTAAATACTAATGGGGATAGACTTCCGGTTGGCGCGCTATCGTGGGAGCACGCGTGGAAAGACTCAAGTTTGATTTTTGGTAGTTTTGCGGAAGTTTGTACGAATCTGAGGCTAGAAAACGGATCAAACGGTAGCTATAAATCTGGAAATCCGAGTGAAGTGTTATCCAAAGTTGGGATTTGGTGGGAACAGTGAATTTTCGTTTTTTGTGGTGGGCATTGTTTGGTACAGGCAGTGAGGTTATGGATGATAACGGAAGCGAAAGTGGTGGTTCAGAAAAACAGAGCAAGGGGGCAGCACGAAACGGTTGACCTGTTTCGGATGAGAACAGCGCTATGCAGGGGGGATTCGAGGAAGCAGAGTGGCAGATGACAGATGAGGGCACCGAAACAGAATATCTAATGAAGGAGAAGAAAAGAAGGGGCAGAACGAAGAGAGAAGACAAAAATAAATTGGCGGATGCCAAAAGTGCGGAAAAAATGGACAGATTTATAATGAAGAACAATGAAGTGGCCTTTGGGGTGAGTTTGAAAGAGGCGGCTTTTAGCAAAAGTAAAAAACTTTGCAGAACTCCAATTGGATCACCGACACGGTCTAACGGGGAGAAAAACAAAGAAGATGGAAAAGTGAGTAGAAATCATTTGGGCGATGAAGACGACGAAAGGGACCAAAGCACGGATGGAAGGGAGCATCAAACTGAAGTGAATTTAAGAGTGGGGGTAGAGGGCTTTAACAAGGAAGTTTTGGGGATAGGCGTTCAGCCTGCAGTTCTACCGAATATTATAAGTAGTTCAAAAATCGATACTGTTAAGGACCAAGTGCAGGGTACTAGAGCGACAGAAAGGAAG
>WSXT02237601.1:0-15822 GCA_011762715.2 Neuroterus valhalla
ATATATATATATATATATATATATATATGATTGATTATGTTATAAAATATTATATGTGGATAATAGGTTTTCATATGTTTTACAACGGAAATTTCAAATTCGAAACGGGAATTGAATCAATCATTTTTTTAAAATAAAATCTTTATTCCATTTGAGTAGGATACATCACTCGGAATTTTGGAAGAATTTTGAAAAAGTTTTAAGGCTAAATGAGTTTTTCGGTTGATTTAAAGAAAGGCCATGAATCTCAGGGTTGCATTTGAGTAAAAATGTTCCTGAAGGTGTGAAAAAATAACAGGCCAAAAATCAGGGGTCATTTCGAAACCAAAAGAATACCTTTTAGAGTTGCAATTTGAGAAGAAAACTGTTTTTGGACCACGTCTTCGGTTTTAATAAAAAAGTTCAAATCTAAACTTGTGAAACTTTCTGTCCAAGGCGGAAAAAAAATTATACATACATCAGAGAAAATCCTGATGTTTTACTCTTTAAATTATTTATAATTTTAATTCAATTATTTGTTTGAAAATTTCCTAATTTTTCTTAGAATTCAACAATGTCCTTGATAACATATCCTCTTTGGTTGATTATTAAACTGTATGTTTGATGATTCGACAATTTGATTCAAATTTTTCTTTTACTTTTTGAAAATTTGCCTTTGGTGTGAAGTTAAACTTTTTTTAAGGAAATCCGCCCTTCTAGTTTAGAAATTAATATATTTTAGTAGAAAATTCATCATTTTTGGTTAAATATGTAACTGTTTGTTACAAATTAAATTTTTTTAGGTTGAGCATTCAACTTGAAATTCGATTGAAAATTGTTTCTTCTTTTTTTTTTTTAATTCAACTATTCATGGAAAGAAATAAAAATATTTTTCGGTTAAAACATCAAGTTTCATATTTTTTGTTTATAATTCAATTGCCCTGCTTGAAAGTTCAAGTGTTTGGATAAAAATTTATGGTTTTTGTTGAAAATTCGTCTTTTATAGGTTTCAACCGTTTTATATCTGAAATGAAATATATTTTGTTTTGCATTCCGAAAAAAACGAATATTTCGCTGAGATTTCTTTTTTTTGGTGGTAAATTGAAATGCTTTATTGAAAATTATTCTGTTTTTGTTTATGATTCATTGATTCTTTTTCAATTTCGTCTTCTATGGTAGGAATTAATTATTTTTTAAATTAAAATCTGTTCTATTTCAAATGATAACCATTGCATTTTTCGTAGAGGTTCAATCCTTCCAGGTTCAAAATTTGACGACTTTTGGTTGAAAGTTGGGAATACATCTTCTTGAATCGAAAATTCAGCTACATATTTGATTCAGAATTAACGTTCCTTGTTGGGATTTTTTTTGGTAAGAAATGTATGTTTATTGTTGAAAATTAATCTTTTGCAGTTAAGACTCAAATTTTTTTGGTGAAAAATTTATCCATTTTGTTGGTAGGTCATTTTTTTCCGATGAAAAATTAATTCATCCTATTTGTCGATTTGACTATTCCGTCGAAAATCGTCTCTCTTTGTTGAATTCAATCATTTAAGATAGGACATTATTTTTATTCTGGTTGGATGATTAATTACCTTTGTTGGGAGAGGATTTCTGTGGTTGATGAATCATCAGTTGATTTGGAAATTCATCTTTTCGTTTAAAAATTAAACTATTTAATGGAAAAAATAATTTGGTTGAATATCTTGGTTGAAAACAATTAAAAAAGATATTCATATAATATTTTTGGTTTAAAATTCAACAACCTATTAAAAGTGGAACTATTTTGTTAAAAATTAATTCATTTGGTTAAAGATTTATTATTCGATTAAAGAAACAATCTTTTTTTGCTAAAAATTAAACAATTTATTTTTAACTAGTTTCGTCAGCTCCAAAATTCAACCATTCGGAGGAAATTTCTGCCTGAATCCAACTATTTAATAGGAAATGTATGTATTCAAATAATTGATGATCTTAAGCGCAGCAAAGAAAAAACAGGTGTGGGATAGGAAATTGAAAAAGACAACCAGGGTGAAGATAAGTGGAGAGATTATAGAGAAAAAAGAGAAAGCTCGGTGGAGGGGGGGGGGGAGGAAGCATGCTAGAAAAAATTAGAAGAGTGACGAGGAGGGAGATAAGGAGATGAGGAGGGGGCTAAGTGGGCTTTGTGGGCAGGAAAAGTAAAGAAAGATTGGAGGAGAGTATAAGAGAATGAAGAAGAGGGATAATATAGGAATGAAAACTCAATAGGCAAAATAAAGTTGAGAGAAATTTAGGTGAATAAGTTAAAGAATGAAGAAAAGGTAATTGAAAGAGGTTCATAAAGCCGTTAAAGAAGAGAGGGGATGGGAAGTGAAAAACAGAGCGAGGGAAGAAAGGGTATAATTGAGAAAATTGGGATGGACGAGTGGACAGACCTAGATTATGAGGCACTAAAATGTGGTAGAGAAGGAGTGAAAGAAGAGGTGTGCAGGGTTTGCAATGAAGTGCTTATAAAGAGGTTGTAAAGACAAGTGAAAGTGGAGGGAAGTATACCATATAACTGAACGAGTTTCTGAAAAGGGACAAGGACCACAAATAACATTTGCGTTCCCAATTTTCTAGTCCACTGAAACTTGGAGTAGAAGGAAAGAAAACTACTTACGATGCTTGTGGATTTTGAAGCAGCATTTGACTCTGTGAACACGAGAGTTCTTTTGAAGGTTATATAAGAGTGAGGAGAAGATGAAAGTTTCATAGACTAGATATAAGAGATAGTTGTAGAGCCTTAGCTAAGAGGGAAGCTGGGAAGAAAAGAAAGGAGAGGAATCCTGGATAAGGAGGGACTTGGGCTGAAGTGTCCAACTGCCCATCATTGAGTCCACTTTTATTTAGTATTCTATTAGTAGACTTTGAGGAGACGGTGAAAAAAAAAGAAGAGGTATGACAATAGTAGAACTATCCAAGCTGCAAAAGAATAATAGATGGAAAGCGAAATGGTAGCGTTGGTGGAGTGATTCTCTCCCTAGGATTTTGGTGCGCAGGAGGAGAAAACGAGTTGTAGGTGAGAAACAGATAAGAAGGTGCAAGTTAAGTAATAGGATTAGTGTGAAGGATAGGATCTTTGGTATGAGAGAAGGTTCAAGAACGACTGGCAGATGACAGTGAGGGCGTTAAACGTGCTCTTGTGGTCAGTGTTAAGTAATTGCGAGGAAATCTGGAAATGTAAAGACCATCAGAGTCTATGAAGTTTGCATGAAAATTTTCTAAGATAAGAAGAGAACGAAGAAGGGAGAGCGGAAGCAAAATTGTAGGAAAATATGTTCTGGAGGTTATAAATAGAGAGAAAAGAGGTAACGTGAGATGTTCGGAGTGTTGGAAAGGTATATGCGAAAAGGTGTTTAGGAGTGTGATGCAAGTAATGGAAAGAGAATAGCAAGGAATATACATATAGAGGGAAAGATGAGGGAAAGGCAAGCAGATAAAAGATATAGACAAATTTCACAGTCAAGGTACAACTGCTCGTACAGGATAGAAAAAGAGAGGGACATTCAGGATAATTCAAAATGATAGTTAGAATATGGAATAGAGTGGCATCTATGTAGAGTGTGCAGGTGAAGAAGAGATAAGGGAGAGTATGGGAGGGAGGATAGAATGGATTTTGGAATAGGAATGTTGAGGGTGAGGAATGGATGAAGAAGCTGGAAGGAAAAGCCGAAGAATGTCTCATAATGGAGCAGAGCAATCATGTAGCGTTTCGGGAGTGAGAATAGTAGTTAATTCGATGTGTTAAGAATAGTTGGTATGATAGTATAGAATTCATCCGAATCATTTTCGGAAACCATTATATTCCTATGTATTTTGAGGCGCTGTATCCAAATTTGAGGTTAAAATAGCACTTTATTTGGTTGTTTCGGGATATAACCTCAAAACAAAATCGTCTGAGCATGTCATGATTCTATGAAGACATCAAGCCTGTAGAAGGAAAGGAGTGTAAACAAAATGATGAAGAAAAAAACAATCTTGTCCTTGAAAATATTTGTTTTGATCATATATTTTGTAAAGAATTGAGTTATTTAACTCCAAGGTATTTAATTCTAGCCTATATTTTGAATGTTGTGACGGAACGAACAAGTTTCAACATTCATTTCGGAATTCCTCTACGTAAACTGTTAGGAACATTTTTGAAGGTGTAAGTGTTAGCAGCAAGGGTGCTAGATATAACACTTTGTTGACTGTTTCTAAGGTAACAATCCTCCTCAGAAGGTGTCGATATCCACACATTCCAGTCTGTCTGAAAATTTTCTCACTTCTACGATTTTAAACGGGTTCCATTAGGAATTCATAGTTCACATTTTAGGATTCTTTATTAATATTTCATTCATTTGAAAAGAAGAAATCCATTCCGCCAAGTGATTTAAAGGAGAACAGTCAGTGCAAGTTGAGTGAATAAATATCAGAAGTTCCACACAATAATTGCCCATTTCGAAGTTTGCCTAATGAAATAATTATCTACAATAATTGAACCGATAAATAATTTTGGAAGTCCGTTTTATATATATTTCTCCCAATTCATAAATTTTTCAATTAATATTTACAAAATACCTTACTTCGGCTCAATGATGGCAGAAGAAAATCAAGAATCTCAAAATCCTCAAGGTTTCGAAGATTCTCAAGATCCCCAAAATTCCCAAGGTGCCCGAAATTCCCAAACTGAGGAAGCTGCTTCGAAATCCATCAACGATGCAGTTGTTGCTCATGTATCTGGTATATTGAGACCCACTCTCCAAGATAATGATTTTTTGCAAAGTTTCGTTCGCATTGGAATTGACGATAGTCCAGATACGAGACATATATCTGCCGATGCTATGATAAAAAGGGATATTTCGAAGCTGGGTGCAAATTTGGTGCCTCAAAGAAGAATGTCACGGGCGTGGAATGAAAGCAAGGATAAAGGACAGAGAAGAGCAAGTGTAAGATTTACAAAAGAATCTTTGGATAACGAAATGGAGGTTGAGAAATCGAAGAAAAAACGAAGAAGAAGAAGTGATGTGACTTTCCGTCAGGAGGAAATTTATACGGATAAGGATCGGGCTGCGGCTGTAAATATGGGAAGCAGGGATATCAAACAATCTTTAAAGATGAAGAGGAGACAAGATCGAAGTAGGGATTTGCAAATTCCTGAGGAAGCTGAACCTAGCTCGATGCTGGCCTTGGGAAATCGAGAAATGAGATGTGGAAACTTTAAGATTGCTCTTAACTGCATTGATAAGGTTTATTTTTAGAATGTTTTTTCTTTTTAGTATTTGAATTTTTAACTTTTTGTACTCCCACATCATCTCCTTACTTTTCCCCCCTATCCCTGGCTTCTTCTCATTTTCCTTAACTTCCCGCATTCCTCCATTCCAATATCTGTTTGTTATTAATAAATTAATTTTATTGTCCGGTATTTCAGATTAAAGGTTCCTTTATTTTTGAAACACAATTTTGAATTTTTAGTGTTTTTTAGTGAATTTTTATTTACACTAAAAATTCAAAATTGTGTTTCAAAAATAAAGGGACCTTTGATCTAAAATACCGGACAATAAAATTACTTTATTAATGAATAACAGAAATTTGAATCAATTTTTTGTCAAAAATTTTGGAAAGAAATGTTTCTTAAATTCTCACGAATTGTTGAAACTAAAAATTCAAAATTGTGTTTCAAAAACATAGGGAACTTTGATCTAAAATACCGGACTTTAAAATTAATCTACTAATAACAAACATAAATTTGAATCCATTTTTGTCAAAAATTTTGGAAAAAAAATGTTTCTCAAATTCTCACGAATTATTAACACTTAAAATTAAAAATTCAGTTTCAAAAATAAAGGGACACTTGATCTAAAATACCGGACAATAAAATTAATTTATTAATGAAAAACAGAAATTTGAAACAATTTTTTGTCAAAAATTTTGGAAAAAAAATGTTTCTCAAATTTCCACGAATGGTTGACACTAAAAATTCAAAATTGTGTTCAAAAATATAGGAAACTCTGATCTAAAATACTAGATAAAAAAAGAAATTGAATAATAACAAACAGAAATTTGAATCCATTTTTGGCAAAAATTTTGGAAAAAAAGTGTTTCCCAAATTCTCACGAATTCGTGACACTAAAAATTCAAAACTGTGTTCCAAAAATAAAGGGACCTTTGATCTAAAATACCGGACAATAAAACCAATTTATTAATAACAAACAGAAATTTGAATCAATTTTTTGTTAAAAATTTTGGAAAAAAATTGGTTCTTCGAATTCTTACAAATTATTGACACTAAAAATTCAAAGTTCTGTTCCAAAGATACAGGAAACTTTGATAAAAAATACTAGACAAAAAAATAAATTGATTAATAACAAACAGAAATTTGAATCCATTTTTGGCAAAAATTTTGAAAAAAAATGTTTCTCCAATTCTCACGAATTCTTGACACTAAAAATTCAAAATTGTGTTCCAAAAATGAAGGGACCTTCGATCCGAAATACCGGACAATAAAATCAATTTATTAATAACAAACAGATATTCGCATCAATTTTTTGTCGAAAATCTTGGAAAAAAAATTGTTCCACAAATTCTCACGAATTTATTATTGACATTAAAAATTCAAAATTTTCTTCTAAAAATAAAGGGACCTTTGATCCAAAATACCGGCCAATATAATGAATTCATTAATACCAAACAGAAATTTGAATAAATTTTTTTTTTCAAAAATTTTGGAAAAAAAAAATTTCTCAAATTCTCACGAATGCTTTACACTAAAAATTCAAATATGCACCATTTGCATCAATTGCACCAAAACAGCTTTGAGTTCTTGTGAGTATAACCACCGGTCACAAAAATATATACAAAATTAATAACAGTAATTTTAAATTATAATTATAGAACAGAATTAATAACAATTCAAGCAGCGAAATTTCAAAACTGTTTTTTTTTCAAATTTACACTCTTCTCACTTAATACATATGCTATAATTTATTTGAAAAAAAATTATGAAGAAATATTGGTTGAAAAATTTTCTTCAATTGACAACACTGCCAAGTCTAATTGTACATAATGTTGAGAAAGAATGATCCTGTTTAGCTCATTAAAGCTGATAATAATTATTTGTTTAAAAAATTTGGAAAACATATCAAATGACAAATTTTCATTATCAGTTCTCATCTTGATGGTAAATAGAAGCAATTTTGAGGCAAAATTATACTTTGCAAACGAAAAATTAATTGTTTCCACCATTTTTTGAAATAATTTGTTTATAACAATGGATTAAACAAGAAATTACTTTTCCAAGAAGATGAAAGAGAAGTCGTGAAAATCTCCTATTATTTTCCTTCTTATATTAACATGAAAGTTAAAAAAACAAAAAAGTTCTATTTTAATTCTCTTGGAACTCAAACGCTTAATTTAAGAAGAATCCGAAATCGGTAAAAAAATTGCACTCTGAAAGTTATTTTGAGCCCCATTTTTTCATTTTACACGACTGTACAGTAGGTCAGGATTTATATACAAGTATAAAACTCAGTATACGGAGGTTTCTGGGAAGGATGAAATCGTATATGATGTGAAAATGTAAAAATTCAAAATGGCGGATCCAATGAGATTGACAAAATTTTGAAAATTTTGACGTATTCGGGTAGAAATTGGAAGAAGGATTTTGGGTGGGCTTACTCATAATTCGATATCAAAACTTGAAAATTCAAAATGGTGGATCCAATATGGCGACTAAAATAAAATTTAATCCCGTATGTGTGTAGAATTTCCAATATGGCGGCGGAAATTTCAAGATTTTCAAATATATGCATGAAAGTTGTTATCGAAATGTTTTTGGACTTACTGATTTCAAGTTTGCTGTAAAAAATCAAAATTTTAAGATGGAAATTTTCAAAAATTCTGACTCCAAATCTGTAATCGACGCATGTTTCATTAAACATAGTGAGCTTTTCAATACTGAATAGTAAAGATTAGGTTAAACGTCTCATGAAGCATACTCACCAAAAAGAGAAACCTATTCCTATTTTTCATTACGAGAATCCAATAATTAGGATTTTTATCTATCATATTCGTAATAAAACAATCAAATGCATACATTTTATAACATTTCGCAACTAATGCTAATTCCAGATCCATGTGTCACAACACATGGATCTGGAAGTGAACCTAACTAATTATTGGACCAAATAAATTCAGCAGCTGAGCAGCACAGTTCAGAAATTGTTTATAATAATTGTTCATAATAACAGAGCTGAATATTGATAGAGTTGTATCTGTTCTATAGACACAGGTGTAACAATTCTTACCAATAGCGAGTTTGTTTGAAAAGTTTTTAACAGACAAAAAATTCTATTTTTGAAAATGTTCAATTTCGTTCTTTTATTTGTTTAGATATTATTAATATAAAAAGTTAGAAAGTTAAAGATGATTATAAATAGAACAATTTTTCTCAAATAGTGAAAAGTGGGAAAATGTGACAACTTCTCCTTGAAATTAACATTTTAAGCAATACATTGACGTGAATGAGATGATGGAAATGAGAATTCAGAAATGTGCGCAGGTCTAAAAAAAGTATAGTGATCGATCGACTAAATATTCCATCATAAATATAAATGGATACTCTGTAGGTATTTCTATTTTTTTCGTGATTTCCATATGTCCACTTATGAGGAAAAAAAAAGAAAAAGATTGATATTATAAGTATATTCTGTGAGAATCTATTTGTTACAGATTTTTATTAGTCGCTCCCATTTATTGTTACCAACAACGTAATACTTAATTAAATGCCATGAAATGTTGGTAAACCATGCTCTGATATGTCGGTACAAATCCCACGTATTTACATTCCATAAATATGGAACTATATTTTTTGCCCCTTCTGACCTATTTGGTACCTGAATCTCTCGATGAACAGTTACAGATACAAGGATATAAATCTTATGTTCGCGAATCGACGATTGAGCTCAAAAATAACGAAAAATAGCGAATTTTTTATTATTTAAGAACGTGGAATGTGCAGATAATAAAAATTGATTAATTTTCAGGTAAGGGCCAATTTAATGGTCTTCAGAGCACGCATGCGCAGCCTATTTGCATAGGGATTTGAAACGGGATAAGGTGAAGGCCTGAACAGAGCCTTACCTTCTAGAAAGGCTCTGAAAAGGGTGGTAGCATGGGCCATGTAAGGTTGTCATGTATGGCCCTTTTCATTTCGAGCTTAAAGAAACAATAGCAGGGCCTCATATGATTTACCTATCCGGGCCTTTATATAATATGGCAACCTTTTTAGGACCTGGTGTTGCCCGGATTAATATTTCCCCACGAGCTAAAAACCAAAGTAGATTCATTTAATATTCAGATAAATATTTGATTATACTGTACAATTCATACATTCATTCTACATGAAAATGATGGCGGAATAAAACCGATCAACGAAAAACATATTAAACAGACGTATTGTCTCTAAAATTAGAGAAAAGTGTCAGCATATGGGGGGGTGTCAAAAATTGGTGCCTTTACCCTGTCTGAAATTCTAATGGTTTTAGGCCCTGATATAGGGAAAGAGATAGGCCGCACGATGATGCACCCTAGGTTGAAAGCCTCAGAAATAAATTAAAAAAGGATCGCTCGATAATCTATCGTGATCAAAGATAGCTTGCGATTTCTGGTAGTTTATTCTGACTTCTGATACTGACACTGCCTGCCTCGAATACTGCAAAGGGCAACAAATTTAGGAGTTGGGGAATGTAATATATCATTAGCGAAATGCAGACTTCGTCGTGAACGTAAAGATATAATAGCTATTGCGAAAACTTTTAATGAGTGATAACAACGCTATGCTCATTAAATATTACCAGAAAATACAAAAAATTTCATCTGAATATTCTTTTATCTAATTCCATTTTTAATCGATTCTTTGATGCGAGTGAAGCAGAGTTTTCAAAAATGAAGTATTGATTTATTTCTTGTTTACCGCTGTCAATTATAATTCGAGTATTCATGATAAAAATTTAGTATTTGATCGTTCGGCTCTTGTATTTCTGGCAAAAAAAAATTACTTTTGGGTGGGGGTGCTGACAGCCACAGCCCCTCCACTACAGAAAAATCGAGAAATTGGGAAAGCCAGAATATTATATCAAAGATTTGGGCTACTTGTAATCTAACGGAAGAAAAACAAATTGAAAAACTTTTCATTGTTCCAGAACTCACCTATCAATGAAAAGTTCGATATTGGAAAAGAAAAAAATATAAGTTAAGAGGTACTGGTTTTTCTAGGCCCCACAAAAACAGCCAAAAATTTTCCAAAGTATAAATAATTACACCAGCCCGGATAACACCGAACAACTTGTAAACGTTTTTAAAACATTTCCTGGCAAGCGTTAAAACAATTGTTTAACCTATTTAATATAGCCAACTCCATAAGAATAATCAGAATTCCATGAGAACCGGCTATTGGCAAAGGAAATGTCCACCGGGGGCAAAGAGGCGCTGCTTTATCAAAGCAAAGTATGGCTGCCGCAGGGCTTTAGCATGCATACTATTTGGAACTACTCTGAACGTTTATCAACAACAATACTTTCTCCAACAATATTTTTCATTGTAACAGTACCACCACTAGATTTTAATACCTTGTGGAAACTCAAATTAGTGTAAATTTCCTCCTGGAGTTACAATTGACAGCACAGCACACACTATCTTTGCGAGTATTGTTTCCTTTTCTATGGTTCCGTGAAAATTCCATTTTCCAACTTTTATATTATCTTCGTTGACTTCTCGTTTACTTTCAACTAATTATTCTGGCACATAATCAATTAGTATCGCGTTTAATCAAGTGCAACACGCTTGTGAACAATGCTACGCCAAGCCTAGCGGCAGCCATGTTGGTTAGTTCGCTAGATGGCTATCAGGTCTCGCAATGCAATTTTAAATTCCCAATAGCACATCAAGCAACCCCTATCTCAGCTGCGACCAACTTAAATGGACAAAAAAATCTTCAAATTGGGAAGAATGACACCAGTAACGCCTGCAAGCTATGACGTTTGTTACCGGAAATCCCTATCCTAGTATCATCTCCGCGCAGGGCTGAACGCCAAAATTGTTTCGTTGAAACGTAAGAATTTGATGTTCCAGTTTCCCAGAAATTTCGGGGGGGGGGGGTGACCCCCCCCCTGCATTTGCCATTGCCTTCGTGGTTTGACCATGGACCACAATCGTATACACAGGTCCGGGGGCTCTCGTGGTGGGGGATGTTCCCTAACGTAAGCCAAAAGTTTCGCAAACGGGCTACTGAGTGTAGTGGCGCATATGTCGAGTGCTTCAGGATTCAAAAATCAAAACAAACCACGGTCGTCTAACCCTCGGTCTAACCCACGGTCTATTCCAAGTAAACCAAAGATGTCTGAAGACGAGATGTCAGCAACATTCACACAATAATGAAAAGACCTGTAAAATACCTAGTTGTTCTGTGCCGAATTGTCGCTTGCGAAATGGTGACAAACCGGAAAAATTCTTCAATCCTGAGAAATCGTCAGAAAATTTGCGAAAATCGCTTGAAAGTGTTGACAACTTAATTTGCAATAATGAAAATAATCGGATTCATCCGATGTGGAAATTAAACGTAAGTTCTGTGATGATTTTATTAATTTTCTTTCATAAGTAGAAATATTTCCCAACGCAACTCGTTGCATTTCAATATTTTTAGAAATTAGTTTCATAAACATAATTGTGAATAATATAATTTACAGATTAATTTTGGTTTTATTGTTCTCAATAATTCATCCATATTTTTCCAAATACCAATGATATCTAGAACAAATTAATTTCTTGAGATTTAACTTTTAAATTAAACCGCTGCTTTCAGCACTCTACCATCACGCTACCACTGGAAGTGGCGATTTTCTGAATGGACCGGAAGCTTCAATAAGAGAACATCCCCGACCCAGCGTTGTACAGACAGGTTTCACCAAATATAGACAGCTGTCTATACCGCGAATATTACAGCTGTCTATATTTCTTCTGCGCTCTCCGCAGTCTGACTATAGGTTCCGCCGTACCTGTACTCTATAATCAGACAGCGGAGTAAAAATATAGACAGCTGTAATATACACGGTATAGACAGCTGTCTACTTTTGGTGAAACCTGTCTGTACAACGCTGCCCCGACCACAAGAGCCCCCGGACCTGTGTATACGACCGTGCCATGGACATAGAAATTAACGGGACGGAGCACAAAGTCCCATCTTAGGCAAGGGGATTGACTTGATACATCGGGAGGACTTGCTTAAAGGGCGCCAGAGACGCCTCTGGATTGGCTAGTCCGCTAGTAGTCAGTGCGAGTGAGCCGCGCATTATTTAAAATGGAGAATCGAGTATTATCTCTATGTAGAAAAACTCAGATCACTGAACATGAATGAAGTGCCAATTATTATTTGACGTGAAAAATAATAAGCTCAGTACAAATGAGTTAATAAGATATGGATTTTTTCCCAATCGATCTTATTTATTGAAAGAGATTAGTTACAATACGTTTGAGAGTGTAAAATAATGAAACAAATAATTTGAAATAAAGTACTAAAATTGTAAATTGGAAGGAAAATTTGATGTATAGAATCAGTTCAATGAAACTCTATTTGAAAACGCAATAATCGCGTAATGTACGAGACATTTCGTTAGGTATTTGGTTTTTTTTGTTGCATGTCGCTAAGTTTACTAAGCCCATTGTGTCACTTTGTGATTTTATATCCTAGAATGTATAACGTAGAATTTATAATTTGATTGACATAATTCTAATTTTCATAATAGGAAAAAGGAAGTCATCCAAAGAAAAACACATTTATAAAAATTACTAAGTTCATCGAACATTTTAGTTAGAATAATATTTAAATAAGAAGATATCTTTTAGTGAATTAAGTTAATCATAAAACCCTCAATTAATTTTTTTGCTTCTATTCATATGCAACCCTTCAGATTGGAATAAATCTTTGCTCGATGTCTATCATGCAAACATAACCTCAACCTCAAATCACTTACCGATGATGAGTCACTTTCCTGTCATTTTTATCACACTTCTCTTGTTCGTTGTGCTTTTCTAGAGCGTTCTTACAATTTCTCACAACACATTCTTCTCTTATACGCGTTTTCACTCTTATTTTTACAGCTAAAGCGACGATAACTGTCATTGACGCAACAGCCCAATCACTCAGCACGATGACAGCCTCCAAAGAAGTGGAGAGAGCATGCGTGGTGTGCGTCGTTCCCCTGACTTACGCGTTGCCAGACCCCGCAGGTTTGTGCTCCGTCCCGTTTATTTCTATGTCTATGGGTTTGACTGTCTTGCTTATACTGGGCGGGTGAATGAACCCTTGAGTTTTCAACAGTCATTTGTCCAGCAATTTTATTCACTGTGTCATGAAGACTATATGGTTATGTTATGTTCCTCTGCCACGAGAAGGATCTTCTTATAGTCTTCATGCACTGTGGGACTGGAGTCTGACTTTTGGGAGACTGTCGAAGAACTTCTCTCTCCTAACAGCCAAACTTTCTGAATGAATTGTATGCCTCTTCTTGAATGTTATGACGTACGCCTCAGCATAAAAAGCTTCGTTTGGGCAGTGACTCTCTACAGATCTGAAGATCTTCTAGGGGCTGAGGGGTCGACGGGTCTACACTATCCAGAATTGGTTTCACCGGGTAAAATAGGATCCCCTGTCCAAGAAGGAAACGGAAAGCCACAACTGGAAGGTGTGAAGGCGGCTGTCATCTCCTGGTGTTGATTCATGACAGGCACTCCCGGTGTCGGTCCGGGACAGGCACCTTCTGGATTCTGTCTGGGACAGGCACCTTCTGGTGTCGGTCTGGGACAGGAACCTCCTGGTGTCGGTCTGAGACAGGTAAATTCTAGTATCGATCTGTAATAAGCACCTTCTGGTGTCGGTCTGAGACAGGCAACTTCTGGTGCCAGTCTGGGAGAGGCACCTCATGGTGTCGGTCTGGGACAGGAACCTTCTGGTGTTGGTATGAGACAGGTAACTTCGGGTGTCAGTCTGGGACAGGCACCCCCTGGTGTCGGTCTAAGACGGGCACCTTCTGTGTCGGTCTGGGATAGGCACCTTCTGGTGTCGGTCTGAGACAGGCAACTTCTGGTGACAGTCTAGGACAGGCACCTTCTGGTGTAGGTCTGACACAGGCAACTTCGGGTGACAGTCTAGGACAGGCACCTTCTGGAGTCGGTCTGGGATAGGAACCTTCTAGTGTCGGCCTAATACAGACAACTTCTGGTGTCAGTCTAGGACAGGCACCTTCTGGTTTCGGTCTAAGACAGGCGTCCTCTGATGTCGGTCTGGGACAAGGAACCTCTTGGTGTCGGTCTGAGACGAGTAACTTATGGCGTCGGTCTGGAACAAGCACCTTCTGGTGTCGGTCTGAGACAGGCAACTTCTGATGTCGGTCTGGGACAGGCAACTTCTTGTGACAGTCTGGGACATGCACCTTCTGGTGTCGGTCTGAGACAGGCAACTTCTGGTGTCAGTCTGAGACAGGCACTTTCTGATGTCGGTTTGAGACAGGCAACTTCTAGTGTCAGTCTGGGACAGGAACCTCCTGGTGTCGGTCTGGCGGTCTGAGACGAGTAACTTCTGGTGTCGGTCTGGAACAAGCACCTTCTGATGTCGGTCTCAGACAGGCAACTTCTGGTCTCAGTCTGGGACAGGCACCTGCTGGCGCTGACCTGGGACAGGCACTTCCAGGTGCTAACCGGGATTGGAGACTGTCACTTCCCGAAGACAGTCGAGACGGGAACGGACGATAATTTAGTCCCATCCAAATTAACCTCCGAGCACTGTCGATTGAGACTACCTAGACAATTTATCTAGGTAGAAACTATGGTTATCGTTTTTGGATAATCAGTGATCCCCAGACGCTGCTTGTTGGGGCGACCTTGTGGAGCCACTAATCATCGAAGTGGAGAGAAAAATCAGCAATTCACTCCATTAAGAGTTTTTGATTTGAAAAGAGCATATTGAAATTCGAAGGTCAAAGACGACACAAAAATTATTCGCAGGACAAGATATATATCATCTAGAGTTCTCCCTAGGCAAGAGCTGAGAGAGAGACTGAGTAGGTATATCACAAAGCGCACTCGAGCAAGTCGGGAGGTTGACTGACTTTCAGTACAAAAAAAAACAACAATGATAATATAGGTTGTATCACAATGACACGATATAAACGATTGAGTAGTTTTCAAAGTTAAAATTCAAAAACCTAATTCATAGGAAGAATAATAATGTATTCTGAAAGTTCCTCCTTGGCATAGATGGCGCGATGTATTCAAACTAATGTTCGGTCGTGATTGGCGCTGGCCACGCGGCCCTATTGTAGTATTGGTTGGTCGTGATTGGCGCGCCGAGCCCGTGGTGCAGGACGCGCGAACTAATCCGAAAATCGCAAGCTACTTGATTCAAAAGTTGAAACATGTCTTCAAGTTCTGAAAGTTCATTCAACTTTCCAGAACCAAACCCGCTATTGATATTGAAAGGAAAGCAAGGAAGGATTCTCCTAAGATACTAATAAGTGATCAATTTTTGAGCATCTTACAGGAAATCCTTCAGTATATAAAAAAAAAAAAACTAAAAAGGCAGACTGGTGTGAGAAAATTAACTGAATGCCTATCAATGATTGGACTAGTAAAAGCAAGGCTTGTTGAGTTCAGAGTTGAGAATTGAGATTCGCGGAATGTATATTTGAAAAATGACAAGAATCAGTTCTCGAATTTTAGAAATCTCGGCACTTCTATCTTATGCATTGAAGATGCATGGCAGAAGTTGGAGGGGGGGGGGGGGGGGGG
>WSXT02237612.1:0-15822 GCA_011762715.2 Neuroterus valhalla
ATACACAACAATCACAGCAAAACGACCGAGCGGGAGGGGAGTTGGGGAGGGGAAAAGGGGAAGGTGGGGGGGGGGGGGGGGGGGGGGGGATCACCGGTTTCGCCATCATTGAAGATCCAAGCCTGGATTCGGATCCCCGCAGAGTAGGAAGGCAATCCTTTTTTTTTTTAATTATGTATCAAAAAATGCCAAAATTGAAAAATAATTCATACAATCATACAAATCTTATGAGCTTTTTGTACCAAAAACCTTTTCACAGTTTTTGATTGTTGCAGAGAGGAAATCTCTTCCGAAATCATTACTCGAAGTTATAAAGTGAACTTTTCGAAAATCTATCCATTTTTTAAAATCACGTTTAAATAGAGACAAAAATAAGTTAACAACATATGATAGGCTTCAAATTATAATTTTTAATATATTTTTTTCCTGTTTGTTGAAAAAAAATGTTTCTTTTCTTAGTCTATTGTTTTTTTTAGAATCAATATATTTAATTTTCAATATCCTAAAAATGAATAAGGATATTTACCTTTTCCGTTACTGCAGAAATGTTTCGAAATTTCATTTTTATTATTTCCTTTTTGAATCAATTCCTTGCCCTTTTCCATTCAATAAACTCAAAAAAATGAAACATTTTCAATATTCGCATTTCTAAAATAAAGGATGATAAAACCTCAATTTTGCATGCCTAATGAGAAATTATACATTAATCTTTGCTTCATCATGTGGAGTTGCATTTATTTCCCGACCATCTTGGAACCCGAATTCGTTTTTTCCAAGAAGTTTTATGCTCAATATAGAATATGTAAGGTGTAATATTTGATTGATGCAAACAAAACTTGTTTTAGTGTAATCAACTAACATATGTCAAAAAAAGAAATGATTTCAGATGATTACAGATCCCTAATTAGATCTCTCATTGATTCAAAATTGATTCATATAGCAATATAATGAAATGGTAGAAATTGCATGAAAATATATAATTAATATTTAAGGATCAAATTATAATAACTCAGTTATCAAATTTTTTATAAGAACAAGATGGATATTATTCAGTTCTACAGTTTTATTTTATTAATAGCCGATTTTTGCGAATCGGTAAATATTCACTATTACCAAGTTTTCAAATGACTCCGCCTCCGCTTCTAAAAACCAAATTAATATTCAAATGCTATTATACTTCTCTCTTATTCAGAAAATGTGAATCAATTTTTTTTACTCAGGTATTTGAATATTCCTCTTGGTTTTAGAGGATACCGAAGAGATCTGGATAATATTTAAGCTTCGAGTTAGAAAAAAAATAACCCCTATCACATGAACTGGGGATTATCAACAAATGGTAAACGAATTCCATAAATCTCGAGGGGCGTCCTGCATTTACCGGCCGCAGATAACTTATAAGTATACCATTCGTACGATCTTATAGCTCTGCTTATAGCAAATATAAAATCTTTGCTTATAGACAGGAAGAAAAATCGAGATTAGAACAAAATTCAAATTATGTTCCCAATCTACTTTATTCATAATAAATATGAAATTAGCAATATTACTCATTTAATTTATCTGCATAACAGAAAGCAGTGTTATCAAAGGTATTCTTGATTTCAATCCTTCGGAACCCAACGTAGTTCCTACATTTGCCCCTAGGTGGATGTTATCTGTCCGGCTTATAATTAAAAACATAGAATAAAAATTGATAATAATAAGGAACTTCGTTCCAAAAATAAAAAGGAGATAAATTCACGGATTATTCAACTGAATAATTGTGAAAAGTATGACATTTGCTATAAATTTTATCCTCAATAACTGAGGCAAGTATTTGAAACTTTTGTTATATATTTAAATTTAAGAAATTTGAAAATCTCTTCCTTTTCTAAGTTCTTTGAGTCTGGTTGACAGACTCAAGACAGAAATCGCGACGTTTTTGGAATATTGAGAAAGATTTCTAGCTCAAGCTTTAGCCAAGTTTTGCCAAAATTATGTTCATTTCTCATTCGTTTTATTCTAATAATGTTCAAAGCTTATTAAATTATATATTACTTTTCCCACCGTGTGTAAGTTTCAAGGCTATTATATGGATTTCGCGCTTCGCGCTTGATGATAAATCTATCTCGCGCTACGCACTCCGTTCATTTTTTGCCTCAAGCTTTGCGCTTGGCTACTTTCGATCCTTAAACTTAGTGATTGGTTCAGTTTACAATGCAATATATATGCGGAGTTTGAAATATCGCAAAACTGTTGAAAACCTCTACTTTTGAGATGATTGTTATATTTGTTTTGATTTCTGATAAAAAAAGGTTTTAAATTAATTTACTTGAGGCTCTATCGGCTTCAAGAGATACATTTCTATTTTTATAATTCTCTAATGTATTATATGATTACAATAGCTTCTTGTTACGGAGAAATGATAAAAATTTCAACTTTTTAACTCAAAAGTTTTTGAAGAATGAAACCTAATAACTGATAACTAATTTGTCTAATGATTGTGACATTTTTCTATTCATAAATAACAATTTGCTTCCTAGACTTCTGTTTCATATCTCTCGTTGTTTATACTTCGGATAATTGGAATTTTTTATTTTGTATAGCATATTAGATGTTCAAACGGGAACAGTGAGTCTTATGAAAAAATAATTGAAGACGAATTTATAGCACTCTTCGAAAGCTATACTTTATTTTTTGACTTTGTTCCATATCTTATTGTCTTTTGTACATCGCAAAGTTTGGTTATGGAATGGATTTTTTTCTGAGAGATCAAGAATAAAATAAATATGAAACGTCGCATTACAAGTTTGTTACAAGAGAATCTGAAGTGAATTTGTAGATCTTCTTTGTATGGATAATGTTACTTTCAAACATTATTTCTGTATCTTGTAGGAATAGGCCGTTTATTGGGTTTCTCATTTTTGAAGAGATTTTCCTTTAGATGAAACCATCAGAACTGCTGATCCAAAGATGACAGGTTAACAAACTCGGTCTTTCTTCTTGGGCCGTGAACAAGTGTATGAAACCTTATCTAATCTTATGCAATTGTGCGCATCAAAAAAATATACAATATAATTATGTAGTATTGTACATAAAGGCGGAAGTATATATACATATGAATTCCACAATAGGCCTAAAAATATACTTTTAATAAATTCTAAGGATTTTTTTTCGGATCCTGAAACCAATTGAAGCATAAAAAACAAAAATCTTTTCAATACCAATAATCAGTACATTCCTACACACAAGCGTATTTATAACAAATTCCCGTAAAAAAGCGATAATAAGGACTTTTGAAAAGTTCCAATTTTTTCTCACACATTTTTTCATGGGTTGTTGTTTTTTATATTTCGCATAGTTTGGCTTGCAAATGGCATTTTTCATTTTTCAAATGTGTCATAACGAATAAAACAAAAACTTTTATTAAAACATCATTGTTTTTTGTTTTTAGATTCTCATTCTAAATGTGAGAGTATTAGTTTTATGTAAAATTTGACTCCATCGGTTTTTATCAAATCTCTACGTTCTGAGATCCCCATAGTCAGAAAAAAAACGATTTTTACAAAGGCCTGTAATCTGTAGTATCGTGTAGACGCAATAACTTTCGAAAGATTAACTAGATTGGATCGTGCTTCCGCACACTTTTTCAGACCCAAAAAGAAAGAGAAAGTTCGTAAATCGGCCATTTTTGACCAACTTTTCTGGTTTTATCCATCGACGGAGCTTTCTAAAAAATTGAAAATTGCCTTTTCCCCTCCAAGTATACAACACGCGAACAAATTTAAAAATGTAAAATTATTTAATTTGAAAAGATTGACAATCTGACATTTGGACAGTTTGACATTCAGAACTATGTATTTTGATAAGATACAAGTTTTGTTAATGAAAAATTGTATTCTTCAGCAAAGGTATGCGATATACAAAAAAAGTTTGCGGGTTGCGTATAGTTTTTGATTCAGTTGTAATGACGCATTTGAAGATATTGAAAAATGCCATTTTTCAGCTAAAGGTCAAAAAATTTTTTAAAAAATTTTTAAAGAGAAACATAGTTTTCATTCTTTAATCGTGATAACGCTTTTTGAAAACTGACAAACTCCATTTGCTAGTCAAATTATGCGATAAATGAATACAGAGCGCGAAAATATTTTAATGTGAGTGTGCTTTTTAAGGCCGATTAAGCCTTAAGTAACTTATTTTGAAACTTTTCTATTTCAAAAATCGGAACGAATTTATTAATCTTCGCGAAAGTAGAGGTTTTCAACAAAATGGTAAAAAATGGAAAATGGTAAAGAGTAAATTTTCAGATCTCTTAAAAATGATTAATTATTCTCCCCAACATTTTTTTGCATCTCACATTCTTTGAGCGGAAAAGTAGATTTCCAGTTTTATAAAAAGATTTTTCAATAAATGAGACCAGAACCGTAGGTATGAAATGGCTGACTTACGAACTTGTTCTTTCGGGCATACATAATACTACAGACTACAGACTACAGACAGACAGAAATACAGCCCACAGACAGACACATAGACACCTTTGTAAGAATCCTTTTCTTTGACTGGAGAGGTCTCAAAAGATAGGGTTTTGATTAAAACCGAATTCCTTGACTTGAATGTTATTTTGTTCACCACTCAGCGCCCCCGATAAATACATTTTGAGGTCCTTTTTGGACTGCTGTTAGTAGCCCATTATCGAATGAACAGAGTATTGACGTTTTCATTTGCAATTCAAGTAATTTGTTTGAAAACAGTGATGATAAGAACCACAGTTAGCGATAAGAACCTAAGTGTAAAAATGTAAACGGGTAAAACGGATAAAAAAAGTTGTCGGATCGTAAGTCTGAAAATTCCGATGTTTGAAAAATTGCACTAAACTAAAGGTTATTGTGCAATCTAAAATATGATTTCAATAGTTTTGTGCTTACTATATGCGTGTCAGGCAACACAGGAAACTAACAACGAGTCACTAAGTATAAAATTAACCATGTTAATGTTTTTAACTCATACTAACAATATATATATTTTTTAACATCTGAAAGAAAATTTCTACTCGCATAAAATTTAGTGTTATTTTACCAGCTCTGGGATCTCAATCTGAGAAAGTCGAATTATTTAAGTTTGATGATGTGGAATATCTATTTTTTGGATATGAAGTGACCTTTGATGAGGCTCATGTAATTTGTCTAAATTACAAAGCTCAACTTGCAATTTTGAATACTAAAGAAAAAGCAAATTTCATAGCTCGTGCGATGACAAGCACCTTAGGCAAGTTTTGAATCAACATACTATTAAATAATTTTTGTTCATTTAGTTTTGGAAGGCTATTTGTAACAAAGTTTTAGTACTATCAGCCTTATTTTCCAGGCCCGCCATTCGCACTGAAACTTCAGTGTGACTGTCCATGTACTTTTGAAAATTTGCAAAATACCTGAAATTGATGATAATTTTCTGGATTGTAGAATTGGGAGAATTCTGGATTGGTGCTCAGTCAGATGATGCAGATTCTTGGTATTGGATTGACAGAAAGCAAAAATTGAATCTCGCTCAAACATTTTATGGAGACCTTAAAATATGGGAGTCGTCAGGATCCAATTCAAACAATGAGAACTGCTTAACAGTTTACCGAGGGAGGCATAGTAAGCCAACCTTTGTTCCTCTTCAGTGTTCCAAAAAGAGGCCTTTCATATGTCAACGCGGTAAATTCTTAAAAAAGGTTTATTATTAGAATTTTTAGAGGTGTAACAATTTTGAATTAGAACGGTTAATTTAAAAGAGATTCTCTAGTTCAAATTAAACAGTTGCCTCAAAAATATTTGTGGTTTTATTTAAGTATTATTTAACCATTTAGAAATTGATAGATTTGGAACGAGAGCCAACGAAATTGATGTGATAGAAGTGCATGATGAAGAGTTTACTCTTTACTCAGCGAAAGCAACTTGGGCAGAAGCTGTCGTTCAATGTAGACAAAAAGGACTACAAATTGCTGAAGTGAAATCTAAAAAAGTAGCCCAAGCTGTAGCCATGTCCATGCTAAGAGCTAGACCGGGTAACTTATTTTTAAGTGAACTGATTTGAATTAATTTCAATTTTAAATACATTTTTATAATACATGAATGATTTCAGGCCTTTTCAACATCTATACAGCAAGGCCAAAGCTCTACTTTTTACTCCCTAGGGAGTGAAAAGTGACGTCAGAGATGAATAATGAAAATTATACATCTATAAACTTCCATTCTACGATAATCATCCCACTCACCGTAGAAACTTTGAGGAAATTTTCGTGCAGATAATAGAATTTTACGGTAATTTATGGAAAGTTATCATGCATAACTTATAAAATAACCGTATATACCCGAAAATTTCGGGAAATTTATTGAAATTTTTCAATTGATTTCTTGGTTACTCATCTGAAGTTACCATAAATTACCTGTAAAATTAATATGAATTACCAAAATTTTGCATGAATTTCCGGAAATTTATGGAAATTTTTCAAAATAAATGTTCAGTAATTTATGGTTAGGTACCATATATCCCTGTAAAATTACCATAACTAAACAAGAATTTCCATGAATTTCCGGAAATTACTGAAAATTTTTTTATTGAATTTTGGGTTACTCATCTCAAGTTACCATGTATTACCTGTAAAATTACTATCAATCACCGGAAAAGATTATTAATTCCCAGAAATTTATGGAAATTCTCAAAAATGAATTTCGTGTGATTTATGGTGAGTCACCATATTTTCCTGTAAAATTACCATAAATAACCAAGAATTTCCATGAATGCCTAGAAATTTTTTAATTGAATTTTGGGTGATTCATGGTAAATTACCATATTTTCCTCTAAAATTATCATGAATGACCGAACAAATTGAACTCTGGGCAATCTATCTGAAGTTTCCATAAATTGTCTGTGAGAATACTATAATTTACGGAAAATTTCCATGAATTTCTGGGAATTTTTAAAACTGGATTTCGGATGATTTATGGTAAGTCACCAAATTTTCCTGTGAAATTACCATGAATGACCGAAAATTTCCATAAATTCCTGGAAATTTTAATTGAATTATAGTCAATTTATCTTAAGTTACCATAAATTATCTGTGAGAATACTGTAATTTACGGAGAATTTTCATAAATTTCTGAAAATTTCTGGAAATTTCAAAATTGAATTTTGGTTGATTTATGGTAAATCACCATATTTTCCTGTAAAATTATCATAAATGACCGAAAATTTCCAGAAATTTCTAGAAATTTTCTAATTGAATTCTGGGCAATCTATCTTTAGTTCCCACAAATCGCCTATGAGAATACTATATTTTACGGAAAATTTTCATGAATTTCTGGAAATTTTTAAAATTGGATTTCGGGTGATTTACGGTAAATCACCATATTTTCTTGTAAAATAACCATAATGACCAAAAATTTCAATGAATTCCCGGAAATTTTCAAACTGAATTCTAGGTAATTTATCTTAACATACCATGAATTGCCTGTGAGGAATGAAAATTTTCATGAATTTCTGGAAATTTCAAGAATGGAATTTTGGGTGATTTATGGTAAATCACCATATTTCTCTGTAAAATTATCATAAATGACCGAAAATTTTCATAAATTTCTGGAAATTTATAGACATTTTCAAATTGAATTCTGGGCAATTTATCTTAAGTTTCCATAATTTGTCTGTGAGAATACTATAATTAACGGAAGATTTTCATAAATTTCTGGAAATATTTTTATTTGAATTTTAGGTGATATATGGTAAATCACCATATTTTCCTGTAATATTATTATGGATGAACGAAAATTTTTGATAAATTTCTGGAAATTTATAGAAATTTTGAATTTGAATTCTCGGCATCTCATCTTGAGTTACCATGAATTGCCTTCGGGTGGCTTATGATAAATCTTCATATTTTCCTGTTAAATTACCATAAATGACCAAAAATTTCCGGAAATTTATAGAAATTTCCAAATCGAACTTTTAACTTCTGAAATTCTTTGCGATCTTGACTTTTTTTCGAACTCCAATATTGGCTAGAATCGTGACTGTATATCAAAAAATTTCTGGAATCATCCATTTGTTATAAAAAATATCGTATACGCCAAGGGGGAAAGGGACTTTTTCGACTTGTGTACTTTTGGATCCACTACATCTGGTTGCGGGTTCGATTCCCGCCTCTTGCTCTGGAGAGGTTATCTAAAAGAGGTTTCAGCAAATAGAAAAAAGGTGCTATGTAAAGACTCTCAAACCCGTAGTAGGGAGAGAGTATAAACAAATATCAACAACAACAACAACAGCAGTCGTCTCCGGCTCGCGCTACGCTCTCGCCTACGACTTGTACTGAAAATATACACTCGTCGGAAAAGTCCCTCTTCTTCCCCTAGGTGCATAATATACTATTCTATATGTATTGCAGACGCGATGGAAAATGTTTGGATTGGTGGATATTCGAAAGACAATTCATGGGAATGGTTAGCTTCAAGTGGTGAGATAACTGTCAATGAATTATGGCCAAACGACACTAAGCTTGTGACTGGTTGTTTGTTACTGGATAGACATGTCTGCGAAGATCCAGTTTATGTCAGTGCTAATTGTGATCGAAAACGTCATATTTTATGTCAGAAACGTGAGTTAAACCTTGAATGATCAGATAAAATTATACGAATTTTCTGATCTTTATGTATTACAGAAAACCTTTGCTTCTCTGCAGCTTCGATAAAATTAATCAGCAAAATACCTTCTCCGATAAATGTTAATGGTTGTCCTTATTGGATTGGATTGTATCCTTTAGAGTGGCCTGATGCCAGACGATCTTGTCAGGCCGTCAATGCTTCTTTGGTTATCTTAGATTCACCTAAAATCATTGATCACATGATGACTTTGATGGTGGATTATAAAGAAGGTTTGTATAATTTATATAATTATTCTAAGAGGGTGCACAGGAAAAATAGGTGCACTTTTTCTGATTCATTTTACTACTATTCGATCTTGAACTTCTGCTATTTTCGCTGTCACGGTCAATGTCAAAACTGTGTAACGACTAGATCATTTTTTAGGTTTGTGTTTCTCAATGTGAACCAATTGTGACTCAGCTTTGTTGTTATAACTTTGACATTGTTCTTTCGTTCAAAACGAAATATTATTATTGGCTGTGTGGAGCACTCTAAAATCGCTTTCAAGATTTTTGTGTGACGTACGTGACTATTGAAAAGAATCGTTCTCAATTGTTGAACAATTGCTTGAGTTATTGCAAATATGGAAATTATAATTCGAGAATATTAAAAAGGTTATAGAATAGCTCAACGTGTGCTGTATTGCTCCAGAATCTTCCAAAAAAACTTTCAGATTTATCTGTACTATTTTAAAATATTTTTTAATGTTTAAGAATAATACACATATCATCTTGGAATGTCTTATGTTGCACAGCAATTCAAGAATGGTATGGAATATGCTACAGTCTTTCATTCTCTAAAACATTTTGGAAACATTAAAAAAAGTTCAGAATTTTTTTCAGAATTTTAAATGATCTGCACTCTGAAGATATCTTGAATTTTCATTAATGTTGCGGAATTTTCGTAGAAATTCTTCTACATAGACCTTTTTATATTTTTTGTTCATTTTTAAATCTGCTGAGATGTAGGGGTACACTTAAAATTATCCATCCTGAAATATTCTATACTCTTTCAGATTATTCTTGGGTACTTTTTAATGTTCGAAAATTGTTTCAAATATGTTTTCGGCTTTTCCGTAACAATTAGGAATATGAGTGGAAGTCTTACCGATTCTTTGTGAATTTTTACTAAATTAACCGTTCAATTTTCTTCTTTGGTGTAGAATATTTCAGGATACCCTAGACTGTTCACTAGTTTCCAAAATGTACTAAACTCTTGATAGCTGCTTTCTTCTAAAATATGCTGAGAATTTCGTGCAGTGTTCTGAGGAAGTGGACATACATTCTTCCTAAATTATGAGGTATTTTTCTGAATCAGAATTACGCCATATTTGGACGGATGGACATCGAAGAAAAAATAAGATAGATGTCGAAAAAAATAAACATCAGGAAACTTGGTACTGGTCAAGCACAGGAGACCAAGTTCCAATATCAGGAAGTTTTATTCCATGGTGCACTGCTCAGGATAATACAAAAAATACAAATTGCTTAAATTTGGATCGAGAAAATCACAAGACACCTGTGGTTTATGGACTCAATTGTAGGAAAAATCAATCATACGTTTGTCAGCCATGTAAGTTTACAATCTTGAAAATTAGAATAAATAGTTTCAAAACTATATATTAATAAATTACTGATAGTTCAATTTAAAATATAATATTAATTTCATTTGAATCACATTACTTTGTAATATATTTCCAGGGGAAGGACATTGTGTTTCGCACCGAGTGCAGGAAGATTTACTCAAGAATTCTGAGTTCCTGAATTTATATTCGAGTCTTGCAGACATGAAAACGGTAAAAATGCCTACAATTGCGTTAAGTAAGAATTATTCAAGGGAAGCTGAAGTGGACGTGTCTTACGTTTACGAGGATATAAGTAACATGAAAAAATTGCATAGCACCGAATCTTATTATACGAGTTCAGTGGCCTATTCAATTCCACAGCAAGTGACTCATTTATTCGAAGAGACAACTCAATTCATAATTGATGAAACCAAGAAATTGGATGAAAAAATGGCTGTCAATTATTCTGAAGATGATGAAGGAAAGTACGATAATAAAAATAAATCTGAGAGAATCAAATCAGATGAGGTAAATCAAACTAATTCACAAAATTCGATAACTGACTTCTTAAGTCCCTTAATCCAATTTACACTACCATCTTTGCCACAGTTTGGTATAAAAGTTGTCAGTGCTGATGCAACGATACCAAAATCAGAAGTAAAGGAGATCCCCGTGATTTTTCAGCCTAAAGGAATAACAACCAGAAATTTCACGAGCCGAGAAAAAATGGATAATCGTACTCAAGTTACGAAAAGTTTTGTCAAGGATTCCAAAAATACTTCGAGTGAATTGGAACCAAATAAAGAAGGGACAAGCAAGAAGGTTATTTCTAAAGTTATTAATAAAAATGTAAATTCAACGAAAAATGTCCCGATAGCGAAAGTCAAGAGTCTTGTAACAAAGAAGGTAAATATTATAAATACACCAGTAACAACAGAAGAATTAGATAGTATTTCATCTAGCGGATTATACGGAAACGATATTGATTATTCTGATACTTCATTATCGAGAGCTGGAAATACTGAAATAATAGAAACAAATGAAGTTTATGACGAGCTTGTAAAATCGCTCGAAGCATCTGGAAAATTACAATCACTGTTAAATCTCTCTCTTCCCTTCGCCGAAAAGTTTTGTAAGGAAATGAAAGATGAAATAAAATCAATACTCAAATCAGAATTATATTCAGAATTAAAAACCGCATTACAGCCAACTCCAATCGAGTTCCTACCAAAGGATGATTTCAAGAATCTTGAAATTTCTAATGAAGCAAAGTATCTATTAGAAAGTATAGATAATGAACATATCAGTTCCGAAGATATGGATATTAGGGAGGATCAGAATATTCAGAAATTATTTGCACAGGACTCAATTCCACCCTATTATGCATTTGAATCTCCTTTGAAGGTGGAACTTCTGGATAATGGTACAGGGATTCCGATATCCCCTATTGTTCCGAACTCGAATTCGAATTTTGAATTAAATAATTTGGGAAGAAAGAAGAACAAATTTAACACAACTCCTCGAATTTTCAAGAACAATGATGATTCTCTTGATTTTCAGTTATCAAATTTCAATCCTCATGATAAAAATTCAATGCTTCAACTTGGAAGGTTCCTGAAGAACATGTTCGCTGGAAAAAATCCTGAGGCTCAACGAATTGATTCCAATTTTATTGCTCGAAGGGATATTCCAGCTACAAATCAAGTAATAATCAAGTCAGAAAATAAGTCTTTACCTCAAAAGAATAATTTACAAAAGACAATTTCTCAAAATAAAAATGATAGTAAAATCGCTGCTGTTATTACTACTACTAGCGTAACTACTCCTCCTGAATCTGACAAAGAGAATAAAATTTTGATCAACTGTCAAAAACAGTTTGATAATCTAAAAAGAATAACCTTTTTCAAAACTTCTCCTGATAACTTGGAAGCAGAGTATTCACAGGAACTATGTCAAAATTTGAGTGTTTTGTTATCACCTGCTATTAGTAATATAAATGGCGAAAGTTCTTTGTTTAATGTTTTCAAGGACCTTATGAAAGGTATCAGAATCGACATAAAGGAGACGCAACTAAAGAATTATGTGAACCGATTTATTAAAGAAAGATTGCCGAATCCAAAGGAGTTTGATTTTCATTTGGATCCAAGAAAATCCTGGCATGAAGTTTTCAAAAAGATTTTAAATTCTCTGAATGGGACAGCTATCAGGTTTCATGGTGAAAGAGTACAGCTTCGGATCGGAAGCTTTGGTTACAAGAACAAATCTAAACCTAAATTCAAATTTGAAGCACATATAAGGACAACGGCGTCTCCACAAGTTCATGATTATACATCTCGTGGTCTTCAGACACGTGATGAACCCAATGATGATGGAGATCAGGCCCAGCAGATCAAAAATTCTTGGTCCTATTCAGAATACTTAGCAGTAAATAATGATCCCCTTAACGATATTTATGAGAGTAAATATCCATTCAGTCCTTCTCAGTCAGAAAATCGAGGATTCAATCATCAAAATAAACAAAAAATGACAGGAAATTCATTACACAGTCAATTGTACCAGGAGAGTGCATCCAAAGTTGACCGGCAAGATCGTTTAGAATTGAAACTTAGAAGGCGGTCTTATCTCAAAGATAGAAAGGGAGAATTAAAGAAAATCAAAAGAGTCCAAGGAAGAGACTTATTGCAGGAAAATCAAGATTTAAAAGATAAGATGTTTTCACGATCTCAGGATTGGAAACCTAGAAACTTAAATGCAGAAGAAGATTTGGAAAATTCTGAGAAAAAATCTTCAACTCTTGACAAGATGGAATTACAAATTAGTAACAAATTGCCAAAAAATACTATAACTGTAGCAAATGAGGAAGATCCGTTTCCAGATTTTCCAGTGATTAATTTTGATGTGGGAAGAGTTGATTCATTTGAAAATGGATTTGAAACCATTAGAGTTGGAAGAGCCGCGCAACCTGGTGATTTGAAGGATGACTCATCGATTGTTTCTGTATATATTGTAATAAAACATCAAAATAATACAGGAGGTGAAAAAAATTCGCTTCCAATTTTGGAACTTCACGTTCGTATGCCTGAAAATTCTCTTCCTGTGGATAAAAAATATAATCCGGATTATGGAACAGGAAGTTTGAATCATGACCAAATTCAAGATTCAGCCGTAACAAGTAACCCGAAAAGTTTAGATTCGAAACTAATTCAAGAAGCCGAAGTGACTAGGGGAACGAAAACAATCCAAAAATCCCAGGTAACTCAAAGAAACACGACTCCAAAATCACAGAGGATACCAAAATCACGAGAACCGAAGATCCATAGAACCCCAAAGCAGAAGATTCAAAATCAAGTGAATGGGGTGGACATAAAAAATATGAAAAAACGCACCTACTTAAATTATAAGAACGAAAATGATTTTTTAAGAAAAGTTACTGAAAATTTGACGAATTCGGAAACAGTTCCTGGTTTGAAAAGAAGAAGACAATTGTTGTATCTTGCACTTAAGTATTTGAGACATGTTACTGATAAAAGATTCGAACAGCAATCCAGTAAAGATAAAGAAAATGTACTTCGGAGATTAACGACACAAAATGATAAGAATCTGAATATTCATAAAATTCCCATGCCCAATCCGAATTTGAGGATCCAGGTTCCTCTTCCGGAAGCTCATAATATTCAGCAGGCACCGATGCATCCTAGGTTGAAAAGTAAGATGGTTTTCAGTCCGAGAGAAAATGAATCAAATCCCAAACGTGGATCATTTAATCAATCGCCTGTATTGAATTACAATACGAGGAGCTATGATGATATACTTTTTAATGTTATGAAAAGGTCTTATAACACAAGAACGCGGCGGAATGTAGAGTCCCATAAGCATTTAATGTCAAGATTATTATTTCTTCATTCTAGAAAATTGAATAACGATTAGAATGATAATCTATTGTAGTATAAGCCTATTATTAAAAATATATTATTATTAATATTACTGTTCAAAATGTGAAACGTGTTCTGCAAAGAAATATATCAAACTGAAGGTTGACAAACCTGCATTAGGAATTCCATATTTATCCAGATATGCGAAGTTGATTTCCTTTTAAATGAAGAATTAGAGTTACATGGCAACATAAATAATCAGTTTCTTTGATGCCAAATTGTTCAATGTCAGGTAAGTACTGTTTTGTTTTTCACCCTCGTCTTAAGGGCTTGTTGTGAAAGTGATAGGAATAATGGACAGTCACAAAATTAATTATATAGAGGGATGGTAACTTCCGTAGGTAATTTAATTACATGTCACATTCATACAAGAAGCTTATGGTTAACTGCATAGGAATAATGATATACTGCATTTCCGGGGAGAAATATTCATCGCGTTCTAACCTAGATAGAAAAATTTGTGAAAATAGAAGTGCAAATTTTTTCTTAACACTGAAATTCTTCATCAATTTTTTTTTCTTCCTTATTGATAGATCTAACATGTTTTGGGTTCAGACGCAGTAATTTTAAAAAGGTTGTCTGAACTAAAAAAAGAAAGGTTAACATGATTGGTAGTAAAATTTTCCATTTTTCCTTCTCAAAATACTGCGAATATTCGAGAGAAATATGAATATGTCTGACAATAGGAATTCAGCCTTCTTTGCCACGCGCAGTTCGCAAGTTTTAGCGCGTCTTTCGGGTCTCGCGCTTCAAGCTCGAATATATATGTACCTCGCGCTCCGCGCTCGGTTTTGAATTTACCTCACGCTACGCGCTCGGTCTTTGTACTTCCCCACAATTGTGTATACAGCTTTTGAAATTACAAAGTAGAATTTTGTCTGCTGTATTTGATAATTATGAATTCTTTTCTGCTAAAGCTTCTTCGGCTTTAACGAATACATTCTCATCGTGTGTCTCGTGCTGCGCACTCGATAAAAAGCTGTCCAAAACGCGAACTCTTTTATAATACATTTAACTCTAATGCATCAAATGCATGTAATATTAATTTATATACCTCGTACCTTGTTTTGTTTAAAAAAATCTAGTTAGTCTATTTCTAATAATAATATAATTACAATTAAAACAAGAAGCCATACCTACCATTTTTAAGCCTTGGAAAAGGAAGTCCAAAATGCTCCCCCTCTTTTATTTTTGATCCGAAATAGCTGGCTGACGAACTCAATTTGTCTTTTGGTCTCTCAACATGGGTGCCAAAGCAATATCGAGTATGGTCATTCTTCCGAAAGTTATCGAGTTTACAGATTATTACATTCTCATCATAATGAGAAGGTATTGGTTTTATGCGGAAATCGACTTTTGCGAAATTTTTACGTTGGTGTCTATCTGTCTTTTGTCGTTGTCGTTGTTGTCATCGTCGTCTGTATACTCCATAATTTTTGAAAGACTGTTTTTTGATAAAAACAAAATTGTCAGAGTTGTAGCATTTTCAAAATTCAGAAATATAAAAGAAAATCAGAATTTTTAGCCAAATAACGCAAGATTGAAAAGAAAATCAGAGAGCAAAAATGTTCCTTCTTCGGAGCTCTACAAAATCGTAAATACAACTTTTTGAATTAAAAAAAAAATTCAATTTTGACCGCACAAAAAATAATTCGCTCGCAAGTTTGAGCGA
>WSXT02237623.1:0-68084 GCA_011762715.2 Neuroterus valhalla
ACGTGGACATTTCATAAATTCCGCGAAAGTCAATTTCCACATAAAACCAATACCTTCTCATTATGATGAGAATGTAAAATACAATGATTGTCAGGGACTGCATCACTGAAAAATGTTCATTATTCCCCGATTCAAGCGCTGGACAGATTCCATTTCAAATAAATACATCCTTTGTTAGAAGACAGATTGAAGTTTTCCATTTGAAAATCGTAAGAATATTAAAAATAAATTTGGTAACAGTTATGCAGCTTTCGAAACTAGTATTTTCTCAGCAAAAAAATGATATCATATGATATGTTTCAATACCAAGTTTATAGATGCCTCCATACATAAATGTTGAACATGCAGCTCATTCTCACCTCCTGCTTCGAAGTAGAACCCTAGTCTATTCATCTTTTATTCTTTCCCACATTATCTCGTTACCTGATTTTCTTCTGCCAAACTTCCATTTTATAATTTTTTTTCTCTTCTCTCACATTCTGGCTCATATTGTCCGAAGTCTTCCTGCATTCATCTTTACAACAATATCCCTATCCTCTCCTTCATCTCCTATTCTCTGACCCTCTCTCTTACTTTATCAATTACTCTGCTAAGTTTCTTTAGAAGAATGTCCACTTCTTGCTTCTTCAAACTTTCTACTCTCATGTTTTCGATATTCTCATAGTTTAATGAAGTTTTTATGGGACATTCGTTCTAGGGCAGCATCAAACTGCAATAGACAATATCCTTGGTAGTGCAAATGTTACCAAGTTAAGCAGGATGTGATTCTCCTTAGTCGGCCATACGCGATAGTCTGTAGACATTGCAAGGTTCGTTATTTGCAGTTTGTAATATTAGGCAACAACGTTATGCACGCGGGTAGCATAGGTTGAGATATACAATAAATACGTGATAATAAGAGCTGCAAGAACTGAGCGGCAAATTTATATAATATTTGTGTTATTTTGGAATATCTTTCCATCAAAATACTCCAGGACATGTGTGAAGAGGTCGTAATTAATGCAAATATAATTTGGTCGATGATATTTATTTTCTCGACTGATTATCACATACATGTATGAGATTTTATGATTAGTCGTATTTGAATCAGTAAGCAAATGTTGTGTAATTCTTTCCTATGGTTTTGGAATCATCCTTGAAGAAAGAAGAATATAAATTTTTAGCTTTTAGATAATTGTTTTAACTTCAAATGAGAGTAAATGATATTTATATTATAAATAGTTAAGAAATTTGACAAAATGTACGAGATCAGAATGAGGACAACGTATGCGGGGGTTGAAGCTCCTTGGTAAAAATGAATTGAATTATTCTTCTAAGAATGACAACATTAGGATGGATGTTGTGTTTAAAGAGTCTCTTGAGAAACCTTGGGATAGTTTTCTCGTACCCGTAAAAATATTCCAAAATCCCCTGGAATCTCTCTGAATATGTTTAAATCATCGGAAACTTATTCTCAAATACTTGAAATCCCTGAAAATTCTCGAGATCATAAAGTCTATCGGAATTTTCCTGTATCTTGAAATGTGAAATAATTTAACAGAAACAGTATGGTTATTTCACATGTGTTAGTTGAGCTCAAAAGATGTTAGGCAGATCAACGAATACTCTCATGAATCCTAAGGTTATCCAAATTATGTTTTCTAAGTTCAGAAATATTTTGTTGATAATACGTCTTTCACTTTCATTCTTTACACAGTATTTGTGGAGGGTGAAAAACTGTAGATTGGCTCCAAGGTTCAAGGTTCACTGCTAAATGAATCGAGCCTTATGAAAAAATAAGCAGTCTAATTCAGATGGAGATACAAGTCTGAAGAATGATAGGTCTAAGGGTATGGAGTCTTCCGCAACGCCTGCATGAATCTCGGCTTTCTCATGTCTTCAGAGTAAGAGCAAATCAATTGATAACAACACTTTTATCACAATCAAGAAGAGAGCAAGTGTTAAACATACGCCTGCCGCGGTTTGATGATCCGCAGTTTCTGATTAGACGATTTTCATGCATTCTCTTTTGAAAAAAGATATTTTTTCTTCGTGAAGAATGGGCCCGTCTTGCAGAAGTAGAGTTGATTAGAAGATAACCCCAATATTCCCTTATCATCTTGCAATCTACTCGCACACGCATTATGAGGTCCTCCTATTCACAGTTGTTGATAGGAATATCAGGCGCATCAAAATAAAAAGAAGATTCTACTCGTGTGGTTAGTCCTTCCTAGGCACAGAATATACTATTTAATATAGGGTCAACTTTGCACTAGACATCCTTGCACAAGGCATCCTTGCACATGCTCAACTGTGCACGTCAATGGTCAGACGGACAGCAGTGACTGTCTATGGCCAGACGGCAAATAGTGTTCGTAATCACTGTGCACGTGCAAACTGTGTAGATGCATATTTGTTCAAATGCAAACTTTGCACGTGCATTGTTATCCAAGTTCTATTTGTGGATTTAAGAAAATAGACAAAATAAACAATATATAGTTAACTTTGAAAAAACGTGCCTGGTCAGAGATATGCACAGTTGTCCGTCCTGCAATCGACGTGCACAATTGGGCTCGTAACAATGGTAAGTGTCAAGTTTCCCAGTACCCATACTATAGTCTTAGCCTGGAGCATTGACGCCACGGGGAACTAGAGGACACTCTACTTCGGTATACATATAGTATTCCTTCCATCCTTTTTGCAGAGTTATGTTCGCAGTTCGAGTCTTTATTTGAAAGTGAACCTATCCCTCGTGTTTACCGAGGTGAACATTATCCTCCATATGACAGATGCAATTCAAAGAAAGACACCGCACTTTTATGCAAGTTGTATTTACTACGTGGAGACGCCAAAAGAACTTCGCTTTCTCGGTATAAACACGATATATCCCTCAAAAAGAGTAAGTGCTCCGAATTTATTCATCATGCCTCCGCCAAAAGTTTAAGGTTAGATTCGAGGAGCCAGTGCGGTATAAAAAAGTGCAGTTGAGTCAAAAGACAGCTTTTCTGCATATGATAGTGCAGCATCTATTTAATAACGGGGACCTAAATTTCTGCTTCGAAATAAGCACTGATAGAGCGGGGAAGCCTTACTTGTGGTACCTCAAAGCGTTCAGATTCATATATTCCCATTTTATATGTAAGAATTACTAAATCCTGTTTTCTACATTTCAGATGCTAACCCAAAACAATTTTAGAGAATCCTGAAATGCGATATGGAAACCTTTGTATCCTGCTTTGCTCTAGATCATGATTTGATCTATCTTTCTTACTTGTAGCAGTGTTGAGTTCACAGTTTGAGTGCTCGTCTTATGGACGCTATTCTCTGGACACAGCGCTCTCTCCTACTAAGCCTCTTCTTCGCGAAGGTCCATGTCTCTTACTGTATAGCCTCGTAATGTAGCTAATCCGAACAATCCTTCTGTATTAATTGTTTTTTCTGGCAGATTTTCTCATAATTCAACTTCCAATATGCATCAATGATATCAAACCCCGCTGCGCTGTTGTTTTCTTGGTGTTTCAGCTAGCACATTGACATTTGGCTATCTTTTTCGGCTAGGTTGTGACATTTGTGATAAGTACCCACTGACTCTTCTGAAACAGAAGTCTACGGGCTGAAATTGTTGGATTGAACCTTTTTGGTTTCTCAATATCTAAATCTGGCTTTGACTTCTACTGGAGGAGATTGCGAATAAGCCACATGAGTGCTCAATTCATAGGGCCGAAGCGTTCCAGTCAATTATGGAATATTGTTGAGAAAAGTAAGTTATCTGACTTGATCGTCTTCTGCTGTTGTGAGAAGGGATAACAGCTTCAGGGGGCAACCACTGGGCTAATAATCAAAAATAATCCTGCGGATTCTCAAGTGTTGGAAGTGAAATTTACGCAACATGTCACGAACTGAGCTCAAATAATTTAATGATTACTTTCTATTAAGATAGAATGAAAGTAAATCCGCTAAGGATTGAAATATCTGTTTATTTTCGAGTTCCATGGATAAGTCTTTCTATTCTTATTGCTTTGAACTAGAAAACGTTATTTCTCTGCCATCCCACGTTTATCCATTAATAACTCGTCAACATACAAGTAAATGGAATCTTTATTCACACCTTGACCATACCTGATTAATAAGCATGATCAGGGATCATAATGTTCGTTGGAAGTTCATGGATTGCTTCGGATCACAAACTGTATGAAATTCTAGTTTTTAACTCTTCTTCGGATGAATTTATCGCACAAAAGTCTACGCAGCCAATATATTGAGCGCGAATCTCCTAGTATGTCTCTACACTGTTACAAATATGCGACGATCAGATGTTGACAATATCATTTTTCTGGGATTGACATTTGCGCATGCTGATTGTTTGGTATCAGTTTGATAGTTTTTGGTTAATTGCAAGTAAAACCTTATCTTAGGAAATAAATTATCTGGTAGAAACTTGCATATAGGAGAAGCTAAACAAATGGGCGTTGTTCAATTGTATATACATACTCTTTGAGTGATCTGCCAGAAGGAGGAAGCCTCACATGGATCCTACCAGTGGAGGAGGCTGAGCAGTATGGGGAGACTTCTCATAAGAAGGTTGTCTGTTTTAAGGAGGACAGTTTCCGTCACCAGGAATTGTATCAAGGCATTTAATGTTACATCGTACTCTTTTTTTGACCGATCAGGTCGGAATCTCCAGGGCTTTTCACTTTATTGTTGGCTCTGGAGCGATGCTGACCCTATTCTAATTTGACTGGTCATAGTCTACTGCCACTGAATGTTCATTCTGTAAAGATTAGCAGCGGCATGGACCTGCCCAATTCCGTACTTCGCATGACGTACGTTTCTCTCTTCCGAGTGGAACCGATAGCCTGTCCCCTTTCAATGAGTGAAAAATTACGAGGAAAAAAATTGCTTCAAGGAAAAAGTACTAGGGACCAACGATCAGCTGAAGGGAAACTCGAACAGGTACGTCGTCTAGAGACAAGGGTTGAAATGGGCTGAGCCGCGGTTGGCTGTCGAGGTTCGACAATTTACCGCGTTCGTGCAAAATAATCCCTCCAACTGGCGATGGATCTCAAAAAGTCAGTTCCCTTCAGGAGATACTCTCATGATCCCATTATCCAGCAAATTGTCCAGAACTACTACTCGATGAAAAATATAGTACTAGAATCTGTGGAGATTCTTCGAAACTTCTTGGAACCGAATAAGATAGCCCGCATTCCATGATATGAAGATCATACTTAATCCTCTGAAATCACTGAAATCCCTCGAAGTGATTGGAATCCATTCCACAACTCCCGAGTGGTTTTAGCAGTTACGTCATTCCATGAGATCTTATCAAATCCTTTAGAACCGAATCTTATATAAAACGATTGACCACGATATTTTTTTGTCTTCATGAACTAATTGATGCAATTCCCATATCTCTAAGAGGCTTAGGCTCCATTAAAGCTTGCACAATCAGAATGATAACAATAATATTACACACTTGTGTGTTCGTAGTAAAACACCAGGATATTTATTGATAACGTTGATAAGCAAATTCGTTATTAATACGTCACTCAGTTTTCCCTCTGCTTTAAGTAAATGAGGATCGCTTATACGATAGTCTCTGCTATTGCAATCCTTTTCGATTTCATAGGTAAATATAATATAATCGTACACTTTTTCCAGTTGAGGATACTTATAAAATTTTTCGTCAAATGAACCGTGATAGAGATATTTCTGACTTTTCTAAGGAAATGTATCGGAAATTTTTTTTCCGAATGAAGAATCTTCTGAATTTTCACCTTGAATTCAATTTGTGATGTAATTGAGAAAATAGAAACAAATGAGCGTAAAAAATGTACTGCAACCGTAATTGAACAGAATAAATACAATTCCATGTCTGTCAGTAAAGCTTCAAAGTTTCTTCGAAGATCTGCTTTGCTTGAAAACTTCAGAATGTGAAAATCATTCTGTTGAAAGTACTTTTTTCACATTTTTTCATGACCACTCATTGCTCAGAAACACAATGTGAACATCAGCCTCAAGGGTTTGTACGGAACTAAATTCGCTCGGATTCGAAATGAACTGTTCACATTGGATAAAAATTGTGACAAATACACTGATTTGTTTGGAGGAATATAGTTTTTTTGTAACCCCTATGATGATTGCGATTTTCATATACGCATAAGTAGAAGTAAAGTAGTTGATTCTAGCTCTTCCAGCCTGTGAGGGGGAAAAACAAGTGTGACACATGCGCAGTTTGCTGTCTGGGATCTGCAATTTCTGATTGAACAACTTTGCTCTTCTTCCTTCTGCCAGGAAGGACACCTTCCCTTTCAAGAAAAAGCATTGTCCTGCGAAAGAGAACTCAATGACAACCTAACCTTCATTCGTCTGGATCATTTCGTGATCCACCACCACAGGCATGCCAAATTCGCACTTCTCCATATATCTGTTGAAACAAATATCTTTTGTAACAAAGAGAGAATTGAATTCTGCCATAGATATATTTGAAAGAGAAGAGACAAACCAGCATAAAACTGTTTGCATCTCTCCAACACATGCTATTACTGTGCACGCGGGCAAGACAAGTGCGATAGCAGAAGGCAAAGTGCGTAGGTTCGCAAACTGCGCACGCGCTATTAAATAGAGACAGACGCTACCGACTTTATTCTTCTATGATTTTTTCAAACGCTCACACGTTCACAACATCCAATGGCTTGTTTTCTATATTCTTGACTGTGGCTTGGAATGGAGAAATCGACTCAAAGCTCAATTCCAAATTCACGAGAAAGTGCAGGCACAGATATACAACTCTTTTGGAATCGCTTTGGTAGGTAACGGGGAATACCCAAAATAGTTTTGCCCTCATCCAAGTTGATTTTTTTCATAGAGTCTGAACATTTTGATCAGCAAATTCTTTTCCGTCAAATAAGACCAAGTTTATTTGATAGCAGATATTTCTGTACACCTGGAGCTATCGAAAACTCGAAATTGACACTTCGTACTCTTAGGTCGATTTCTTTATTCCAAGCTACATATCCCTATAGATTCCACTCATTTGATTCTTCTCAAGGCACACAAGATACTTGTGTTCTACGCTAAAGTGTAAGTCATTCTAAACGCATGGAGACGTGAAATGACTTCATTTTCAGTATGCGCGCGAACTTGCGCACAAGCTGATCCAGTATCTCACTATCCTGAAGGCATTGACCTAAAAAATCATACCCTCGTTCCGTGGAAGAGCATCACTTCATTGATTATTTCATCTATTACATTCTCTTCTGAAGATTTGAATGATAACCTGTATCCATTCCCGAAAATTGTGCGAGTTGATATTTCAACTTCCGTATGCCATTCTACATCAGAACATCATTTGATAATTCTCCTTTTGTTGTTGCAGATTTAACTTTGCAGTTCGATTGTTTACCTAATGGAGAACCTATTTCTGTTGTTCTTCGCGGCGAACGTTCTTCTCCTGACTTCAGACGTCCTTTTTATGAGCACACTTTTCCTCCTGCCGAGCCTCTCCTTCATGACAGAATCAGGTCTCCCCCTGTGAGGCCTCCCTCTCCTATCAGGTCGCTTGATTCTTCTTTGAGGGTTCTTTCTTCAAGCAGGTCACTCTATTCTTCTATAGGGATTCCTTCTTCTGCCATTTCAACTGATGCTTCTGAAAAGATTCCTTCTCCCGATGGATATGGATGCGGACTTGAACATCTGAGATTCACATTCCCCAACACAAGATCAAATAAACTGAGAATGTTAAGATATAAGAATAAGTATAGACATATGTCAACGCAAGAACAAATTGTATTATCAACGGTCGATGGCGATATCTTCGCTATAGTAGAGAGTCCTTGTGTTCTTGCTGGAATTTATGTCAATGTCAGTAGAAAACGAGCTAAAATGAACATGAACAACGGGACAGTTACTGCATTGTCCCCAAAAGAAGTCAAGGAAACTCCAGTAGGTAACAAAAAATTATTAATGCAATATTATCACGTGAATCAGATAATGGGAGGGTGAAACGCAATCCTCCAAACCATCTTTTTATTTTATGAGCATATAAAAATATAATCCAAATCAGCCTAATACGATTTCGACAAAAATGGAAATCTCTTTATGGTATTCAGAGGCGAGCAAGGAGGAAGTGTACGGCTTGATATGAACTGTTTTAACCCGTCACAGAAACTGAAAGAAATATATTGTGAAATCTGTGAAGATAATTATAAGAATAGCAAGAATCACGAACAGGTAGCAGTATCACAAGCTCATCAGGGATTGCGAAGATCAAAGCCAGAAAGCATAATAATCAAATTTGTAATCCTTGAAACTTATAAAAAAAATAGTGGCATCCGAAATAATAATTTCTTGATTGAGAATATATTTTCTCATATCTTTTATTATGGATTTCTTATAGAAAAGATTTTGTAAAAACTATCATCCTATGATACCTCAAAAACGTTACATCACACTCTGTTATTAATTCTAGGGAATAAAATGATTATTACTTTGGGATCAACAGAAATTTGTCATGCGAGTGGTGGAAGATAGTGAAAATAATGTTCTTGGTCAAAGTCTCAGAACAGAAAATCAAAAATTATTACCAAATGGTTGCAAAAATATTACGGTCTAGCCGTTTCTTGAACTGTAACTCAAGTAATCGATTTCATCATAAAATAGGCCTAATGTTTGAATTAGTTGATAATGCAATGAACCTAGTTTTCTTCACAGAAATTTTAATTTGATTCCCTAATTGAAAAATTTCGATCTGGCCTGAATGATGCAAGTAAGATTCAAGGATTTCTTAAGTTTAATGGTTCGGTGCAGCAGATTTCCGGTTAGCGAAAGGTAAAATAAATCTCTTTGCTAGAGCCGATCAAGATGACTGAAATAAGAGCCTTCGGATGAAATTCGACGAGCTTCATTTGCTGGAAAATAAACCTAGATCAAACAGCTATCCAGCAGAGTGGTTGAAAATTTAAATCGCTGAAGGTTCTTAGAAAAATTAAAATTAAACCACACTTGCTTTCAATGCTCATCTTTTGAATTCCAACTTCCTTTCGCAGGAATAGCATTCGATAAAGACGTAATCAGGATCAGCTGTTTACCTAGAGCTTGTAAAGAGCTGAGAATGCAGGCTACGGCTTATCGAGATTCGACCATCTTAGGTGTTTGCTATAATTAAAAGAGATCATGATTGTTTTAGTTTGATTCCAAGAAAAAACCATTTTGATCATTAACAATAATCTTGTTTCGCCCATCAGAGATAATGATTTTGGGTATCTGAAGATGTAGATTGTAACGTGGCAAAGTTTCGACCAGACACTTTTCCACTTTATTTGGTTCTGTTCTAGCACGTAACACGACACTGGAAGGGCATTTGTTAGGTTAATTTTGAGAATTTGAAAGCTCATGCGTTTTGTTTGTATTTTTCTGCTTGACACCTTGCTTCGGCTTCATGCAACGAGGGACATCGAGGGATTTAAGGAACTTTAGGAATGCCTAGAGAACCACAAATCACTCGATCCCTCTCCAACTTAGGAGTCGAGATTCAAGTTGAATCTAGTTCCCGTCTGTCCATTTGCTGTTTCCAAATATCGTGAAATCTAGCGCGATTTCATTTGATGCTTCTGAAGCCAGGGACGACACTTCAGGACAACATTCCCTAAGCATGGGAATGACTTGTTCGCCTGGGAGCGAAACTCTCGACCACGCCAGCAATTATTTTGAGGGAGGAATTGCTCTCCCAACCCTTTTCGAGGTCTTCGACGCCAAGGCACTTGATGCGATTTTCCGGACTTCTCCAAGACTCCCACGATGGGATGAGAACCAGGTCCGGTCATTCTAGGTCTGTTGCGGTTTGTTGACAATGCGCATGTATTCGGTCCAGAGAGCACGGAAGTCTCCCCATACCAAAAATGCTTACGAATTTATTTTTCTCTCGAGATTTTTCTTATATAATTACAAGCTCCCCTTCACGAAGCGTTCCTGCACAACAAAGACGTTGCAACAGGAGAGAAGACAGTCCAAGCAGACTGCAGACTGCAGACTCCATTAGCAGCACAAAGGAAGCACCCAATCAGCGTGAGCCACTGGAGGCCCGCCAAAAGGAGTCGGGATGACTCGCATGAGTCTCTCGCTACCACGCTCTCTTTCGTTCCGTATCCTTGTGCCCGAACAGACGTATCGCGTTTTCGCGCGACATTAAACCATTGTAGTTAGTTTCCAAATAAACTTCAGTGATTGAAAAATTTGAAGTTAAGGATAGCTTGTTGTTAGTATGATTTTAAATTCGTATGAATTCCACGTGTTCAAGACAGTTAGTTGTGTATATTGGAAAGAAGTTTCATATCTGAACACGTAGAATCCCTCGAGATTCCAAGGTTTTCCAAATTATGTTTTGCCCATTATTTCCTTCGTAATTGTGGAAAAATTAAGGGCCCCTTTGGTCCAATAAGCTCTTTCTTAGTATCACTGCCGTCCTGCTGAACGTTCTGTTCACGTGTCTTGTTTTGCGGCTTTATATCCAACATCTTCTACAGCCTGGCATAAGCTTATTGGGTTTTCGCCAACTCTCCATTCCGCTGAGATATTTTTGATTCGCCAATTCATGTTAATATGCGTTAGCTATTAGAATAACTACCACGTACGGGATTTTGCACCCCGATGATCGGCTTATAAATCACCTACTCTTGGAGTGTCGGCGAGGCGACTAAGCCCCTAAGTTAATCACCATAGAGACTTGATTGTCTTTTGTTCTGAACATTTCCCTATTTTTTGTTATATTGCCCCCCATAAAATTGTACATCCTGAGTCATGGCATCCGCCATGTGCTTCCGAATTTCGTAAACTCCGATACCGTCCCCCCTTAATGAAAGTTTAAATACATGTTCCCCCTTATTTTGGAACCTCTTAAACCGTATTGTTTATTTACGAGTACAAGAATTAGAGAAACTGAGATCATCTCCTAAAATAGCTAGCCCACAGCTTCTATCACTAATCTAACGAGGACTGAGGGGTGCCGGGCCGAACTCTGGCCCGCGTTGAAAATTCATTTGTTTTGAGTGTCCAGCTGGCGCATGCGCATCTGACGCCCAACACCTAAGTTAAAGTTTTGAGGTTTGTCTTGTTTTAGAAAAAGGAACGTGAGTCGGAATTGATAACTCAGAAGAATTGAACAAACACAGGTTCAGCTGCACACGCTGGTAATTATCCGCATAATTGTGATTACAACATTGCTTGCGTTACTCTAATAAACACCTCACTTCAGAAATTATACTTATTAAACGCGATAATAATAGAAATGACTTCAGAACAGATAAACAACAGTTTGGTTCCACAGTAAAGCTTTATTGCAATAAGTGCTAAAACTTTACGTTATTTTTTGACAATGTTCTGAAATCATTTTCGGCAATAGAAACTGATATGTCGTAGAATCATAAAACAAAATTATCTTAAGGTTTGTGAAGAAAGATTATTCTCTCAAGAGGAAATTTTGGATATATGAACAATAGTTGAAAGCCTTACCATAAAACGTATAAGGTAAGTTGAATGATGTAAAAAAAAAATTAATTAAAAGTTTTCAAATAATATTCTGCATGAAAGCAAACATAAATATTCTTTTTATCGTAATTTCTCATAGGAATGGGAAAACTTCTTGAACTAAATGAAACTTTCTAAACTTTCTCAATATTTCAAGTGATAACAATTAACCCTTACAAAACCCTTGAATTCTCCCAAATCACTAGGAATCCTTCCAACCTCCTGATTGCATGCCTAGAGTTTCAAGAATCATACTAACCTATTGGATGCAACGGTCATCGTTTCCCCCAAATAGAAAAATACTCAATATCATCAAATGATGAGATTCAAGAACTGACAGTCACACCATCTTCTTAACTATAATAATCTTTCTAGTCACTCATATCATTTTTAAAGGTCACGTGATTTATGAATTATCCCTCCTTTCCTGTGACTGATTTATGCAATACAAATATTTCAATGAAATGAGCTACAATAATACTTACGCAATTTTCAAGATATCACATTTGTATATTTAATGATTCTTAAGAATATCATGGATTACGCGGTTCACGATGACAACTATCCATAATTTATTTGGTAAATATAATCTTACATCTCAAATCTTAATCTTAGGTTAATAATCGTTTAACTATTGACAAATATCTGATTCACTGTACTCTCATTTCAACCAGAATCTTTGACACTCAAAGTGAACGGTTCAACATTTTCGCTTTTCCAGTCTTTTTGATGTGTCAGGTCTTTACATAAAGAAGATTGCTGAGCTGATGTGTAAACCTCGTATCCTTTTTTTCATTGGAACATTATCTCATCGTTCCTTACTTCTCGCTGCAGGTTTAAGTTTGCAGTTTGACTGTTTACCCAATGGTGAACCTATTCCTGGTTTTTCTCGTCGCAAACATTCGTCTTGTTTTGACGGACGCTATTCTCCTAAAAGGACTTCTTCGACTGAGTCTCCTCTTCGTGATAGGTCTAGATCCCCTTCTGCAAGGATTCTTGTTCCTGACAGTTCGATTGATTCTTCTCCGAGGATCTTTCCTCCGGGCAGGTCATTTGCTCCTCCACTAAGGATTCCTTCTCCTGGCAGGTCATTTAGTGCTCTAACAAGGCTTCACTCTCCAATAAGGTTAATCGATTCTTCAATAAGAATCCCTTCTCCAGATGGACAAGGATGTGGAATTGAAAACTTAAGATTTATTCGCATGTTCTCGTATGCGAATCGCAACCGGATATTTGAACTTCGAAAATACATTTTTCCTAGTGAAAAATTAGATAAATTAGGAATATTAGGACCAAATGTCAAGTGTGTGCCGATGCGAAGCCAAGAAAAAATGATTTATCAACGGCTAATGGTGACATCTTTGCAATGGTAGAAAGTGCTAGTCTCCTGACTGGAATTTATATTAGTTATGGTAGACGGCCGGCAAAATTGAACATAGAAAGCGGCAAGATTACACCATTGACCTCCGACGAGATAAGCGAAGTTCCAGTAGGTAAACGCACCCAAATGATGCGGGATTATCACGTAGTGCGGATAATTGACAGGTAAACCATTATCCCCTGAACAAATAATCTAAAACAGAAAAATCCTGACGTGAAATATGATTTGATCCGTGGCAGCTTCATAAAATTCCGACAATGATGGTGATTTTTTTTATCTTATTTAACATTCGAAGATTAATTTGGATGTAGTTTTTTTGCATCTCTAACTACATTGAGGGAAAGAATCGTATGCGTTGATTTGGAGCAAATAGATCCTTCATAAAAAGTCATCATGTATGTTGTGAAAGACATAAAACAAGTTTGGTGCAGTATTCTCAAGCTCTGTTACTCATACATGTTCAAAAAAGAAATAAATTAATAACATATATTCATAAACAAAGTTTAAAGCTGTCTCTGCCGCAGAATCATATCTCCTTAAATTTTGAAATTCTCTAATTTTTTCACAAACGATTGATCTTAACAGACCTGTGGAACCTTTCTTACAAATCCTCTCAAAATCTAAAATTTCGTCATTACTTAGCGCAACGCAAGTCTTCCATTTGGAAAACGAAAGTTAATCCTAGTTCCTATCCGACTACAAAGTTAGGTGTGTTTCTTGATAGGCCACGAGGAACATTTAGAACGGATCAAGATACTAGTCCCTGAAACAGAGGCTAAATTTACCCCACTAAACGAATCGTGAGAATCTTTCTCAGATACCCCAACCCTTGGAAAAGCAGTAACAAGGTAATCAAATAACGGCAAAAATTCTGGACCAGCAGCAAAGAAGTTCAGCATGCCCCTCAATGCTTTTTTTAATCTCCTCAGCAGTGATTGGTAGACGTTCCTTCTCGGATGTTAAGAGGTTATTGCGCAGCTCCTTACACGACATGATGTCCTTTGTGCCTCCATTCAGTGGATGCTTCACTTCGAAAATCTTCCTCCAAAATGTCTTGACTTCTTCGGACTTGGTGGGTTTTTGATAAAAAAAGTAGGATCGAATAAAAGGCGGGATAGGTCAGTGAAAAACTTTTGATTCTCCCTGACCCATCCCTTTTTCTTTCTAATTCTCCTCCTCGAGTCAGATGGTGCTCGTATTTTGTCAGCAATGAGCTGCTTGATAGTCATCAGCTTTGACATTTTCGATGTGTGATGGTGGATCCTCATTTCATGATCAATTTTTCAGACCTTCACCGTAAGAGGCTTACCAGATTTTATATTGTCTGTCACTTCCTTTGATCTTTTCATCGAACTTTCCACTCTCCATCGCCTGCAACAGATTTCTCTTTTTTGTCTCGTTTGGAAGGCCTCCATTCTCTTCCTCCATTTCTCGCAGTTATCAACTATTCATTCTGGTTCTAGCAACATTGAAGCTGTTACTCTCCTTCTCTATCTTTCTCGGCCAGCTGATACTTCTTTCACACAACGCTCCAGAGGATCCACCCGATCCCCTTCCAGTTCACTGCTCAACCTCAACTCCTGCACGTATTAGTCCCTTTTTTCTACGACAACTCATTCTCTAATGTTTCCTTAACGAAGTCAGTAATTGTACTGCAGAGGTAAGGTCAGTTTAATCTTCTTCAATTGGAAGTCCTACAGGATTCCCCGTTATAAGGCTTTTCTTTGGTTTAGTGATGTCTCATAGGATTGGTTTTGCTGCCTAACCACGTGGATTCTCGCGGGTTTCCAAGAGCTTTGTCTGAATTTGCTGACTTGTGATAATTATATAGTGGAAAAATCAGGGCCACTCTGGCCCCATAACCCTCAAATTCAGCCCCTTTTTTCCCATTAAAATTTTATACTACTTTCTTAGTTTTTCCGATTTTGTGTCTTGCTGTCCGTCGCCCTCGTGTGCCGTATGGCTCGAATGAATTAGATCAAAGTGCAGCTTCCGAAATCCTCTAGAATTATGTAAATTTCCGAATGTTTGTCTTTTCATAAATGCCTGCCCTGGGAGTGTCAGCGGTGCGTTCGAGACCGCGTAAGTTGAATAAGATTGTCCCTAATTGCTTTGTCCCACCATCTTTTGTTCTGCTTGACTCATTGTTTTGAATTGTAACTCTGGGAACGTGCCCCCTGCCATGTGCTCTCACTAAACGTAACGCCCGCCCCCCAAAATTTATATATCGCCTATTCTAATGTCTTTGAATACTAAACAGAGAAAACCCATGTGTGCAATTTAGAGAAAATAATACTTTATTTACAAAAAAATCCCATTCCATGAACTTGTTGTGATCTCCGGGATCGGCTCTGGAACCGAATGAAACTTCTTAAAATTTCTCAATATTTCAAGGATGAACAATTTACCCTCACAAAACCCTTCAATTCTCTCAAGTCACTAGGAATCCTCCTAATCTTCTGATTGTATGCCCAGAACTTCAAGAAACATCCTAACCTATTACAAACAAAGGTCAACATCTCCTTCAAACATAAAAATACTTGATATCATGGAATTATGAGAGTTGAGAACTGTCAGTCACACCATCTTATCATATATAATAATCTTGCTAGTCACGCATATCACCTTTATGGGTCACGTGATTTAAGAATTTCCTCCTCCTTTCCTGGAACTGATTCATGCAATATAAATATTTCAATGAAATGGGCTACAATATAACTGACGCAATTTGAAAGATAAAACATTTGTATATTTAATGAATCTAAAGAATATCATTGATTACGCGGTTAACATGATTATTTCTCCATACAGTTCTTTCTCTACTTCAGAAAATGCAGGCTGTTTATACCCTGATCTTCACGATAACAATAATCCCTTATTTTTTTGCTAAATATAATCGTACATTCCAAATTTCAATCTTGGTTTATTATTGGTCAACTATTGACAAATATCCGACTCACTGTACTCTCATTCCAACCAGAATCTTCAACACTCAAAGCGAACGGTTCAACATTTCGCTTTTTCAGTCTTTTTGATGCGTCAGGTCTTTACTTAAAAAAATTGTGTGAGCTAATATGTCAACCTCGTATCCTGTCTTTTATTGGAACATCATCTCATCCTTCTGTATTTCTCGCTGCAGGTTCAAGTTTGCAGTTTGACTGTTTACCCAATGGTGAACCTATTCCTGGTGTTTCTCGTCGCGAACATTCGTCTTGTCCTGACGGACGCTATTCTCCTGAAAGAACTTCTCCTTCAAATGGACCTCCTCTTCGTGACAGGTCCAGATCCCCTTCTGCAAGGATTCTTGTTCCTGACAGTTCGATTGATTCTTCTCCAGGGATCTTTCCTCCTGGCAGGTTATTTGCTCCTCCAATGAGGATTCCTTCTCCTGGCAGGTCATCCAGTGCTTCAACCAGGCTTCCCTCTCCAGTAAGGTCAATCGATTCTTCTATAAGCATCCCTTCTCCAGATGGACAGGGATGTGGAATTGAAAACCTAGGATTTATTCGTATGTTCTCGTATGCGAATCGTAACCGAGTATTTGAACTTCGAAAATACATTTTTCCTAGTGATTGAATAAATAAATTGAGAATATTAGGACCAAAGTATAAGTGTTTGCCGATGCGAAGCCAAGAAAAAATTATATTATCAACGGCTAATGGTGACGCATTTGCAGTCGTAGAAAGTGCTGGTCTTCTTACTGGAATTTATATGAGTTCCGGTAGACGGCGGGCAAAAATAAACATTGGAAGCAGCAAGATTACACTATTGACCACTGAAGAAATTACCGAAGTTCCAGTAGGTCAATGTACTCCAATGATGCGGGATTATCACATAGTGCGGATAATTAACAGGTTAACCATTATCTCCTACACAATCAAACTGAATCAAAAAAATCTAGACGTGAAATTCAATTTGATCCGTAGCAGCTTTATGCGATTCAGACAATGATGATGATTTCTTTTATCTCATATAAAATTCGAAAATTAATTGAGATCTTGTATTTTTGCGTCTCTAACTACATCAAGGGACAAAACCGTATGCGTTGATTATAAGCAAATACATCCTTCGTAAAAAGGAAGATTGAAATTTACAAATCAAAAAAGTTCGCTGCAGTATACTCAAGGTCTGTTACTTATATTTCTTCAAACAAAAAATAAATTAATCAAATATGTTCCGAAACAAAATTTTTAGCTGTCTCTGTACCAGAATGATATCTTCATACATTTTGAAATTCTATAATTTCCCCCAAAGCAAAATCGATTGATGTTCTTAAGAGGCCTGTGGAATAAATAAAAATTGTGTCATGCAAACGTTAATCAAATTGTTGAATTTTGTCAAAGTAATAGAAACTCTCAATTTCCGATATGAACCAATATTTTAAGTGCAAAATTTATTTCTTTTCGCAAGCTGCATTCGCTGAATCGCATAAAAACCTCTCTTGGCCCATGGAAAAATAACAATTCACAATGATGAGCGATCAAAAAGAACACTTTAGAATCTCCCATTTCTTCCTCAAAAATCCTCTAATAATCTGGAAATTCGTCCATCACCTCCTTAGAGTACTTCGATTATCCAAAAATTTCCTCTTGAAGGGTTCAACCCGAGAACAGCAATTCACGTTATGATTATTCAATCTAAAAATTTATATAAGTTCTGAATGTTTAATCTTCTAGGGTTTTCTCAAAAGCAAAAAGGAGGAAATTTCCTCCCGTGTATGCATTACTTTAAGGGATTCTGTAACGGTTTTTATGTCACAGATTTTTTTCAGTTGAGTGGTTCTTGAAATGAATTATTGATTCAAAAGGATTGGAAGGTTTTTTTCTAGGGTGGTTGAAAAAGTCAGGGGAGTTGAAAGAGGGAACCGTAGACTGCTAAAAAAGTACAAGAAGACGGAAAAGATGTTCTTAATTTCTTTGAATCCCTAATCCCTTATATTCCGTAGAATAACAGTCAACTTAGAATCAGTAAAACGTACTGATATCTTCTCAAAACATTTGATATAAAGTAAAGTATAGTGTATTTGTTGCCTTTAGGAATACAGTTTCTTTGGCAATCGAGAACCAATATAACATAAGAAAATATTAAATGTTGTCTTCTTTCCTAGTGGCTTATTGCTTCGTCGCTGAGCAGGAATCTGCTGTTTGCCTGGCTTGATTGGCAAAGAATTATCCAAAGAGCTGTTGAATCCTGATGGTGTTAGCGATTCAGGGGCCTCTCGCTTAGGTTTTCCAAGATTGGCGCCACCACGTGCTGTTTTTGATTGAGTTCGTGCTACATTTCTTCTCACATCTTCTGCTGCACATACTAACGAATCAAGCTTAGATCTTTCATCATCGACAAACATCCAGTTGTAATCCAGCGATGCCTTCAAACCACTTTTCTGGGCCCTCTTCAAAAATGGGAGCAGGCTTCCTCTTTTGTCTGGAGTTTTTTGGTGTAGTCCTCAGATATGGATATTCTTGTTCTTTCCGGTTTGTTTGTTTGAGTTAAACTCAATTTCTTATCTCTGAAGGAGCAAAGCTAAGTGAAGACAGGATGAGGAATACTCGACCTGTTGAAGCCTAGTTGCTTGACTAATCCAAGTTGCTTAAGGCACATTTTATTTTCCAGATGGGCTTGGAAAATTTTACGGACTGCCTAAGAGAGGTCTCCATTGTTTTTTTCGATAATACCGGACAGGATTATGTTGTTCTTTCTTAGGATCCTGTCCAAAATTCCGAATCTGTCGCCCTGTTCCTTTATGGTATCTTTCAACTTTTTCTGTTCAGCTTTAAGTTCTGTATTCTCAGAGGTAAGCTGTTCTATCTTCTTATGTAAGGACGAAAGCAAGGAATCAAATCCGCTGAATTTTTTTGAGAGATGATGAAATTTTGAAACTGGAAATTCTGATGCCATTTTCGAAGACCAATGATTCCCAGAATAAACAGATGGCTTCGTTTACTCTTTCGGCGGCCCCTCAGGGGGCTTATGACAGCAGGTATAAAAAAAGGTACGAAGTTACTGATACGCAATGAGAAGCAGAATTTCGTTGCGTTGACGTAAGAGAGAACAAAGCGAGCACTGTTATGATCCATATTATATTTATAAACTGCAGCTAGATCCCGGAAAGTAAACCTTACCGAAAGACTAGGCCCTGAAAATTGTTTGAACAACAATAGACTCAACCTCCTTAGGGTGTTCGGCAGGACAGAGTCGTGGGCAACTATATAAGAGCGACAAAGAAGCCCTCTCAAGGCCGGATTGTGTCTCTACATATACAATGTTTCTGCATGAAAAGGAAAATTCGATGGCATATGCCATGGGTGCTCAGGGAGTTTGAGACACGCCCTGCACCTATTACTGGAAACCTCTTGACGTAAAATGCTTCTACGGTATGCTGAGGTAGAAATCACATCATCTTGAGACGCAAGAGATAAACTCTCTGTTCGTGAATTGAGTCCACATGATATAAGGAAAGCAAGCGTTGACTCACTTTGTCACTTTGTCAGTATTTGTTCTTTTATGAAGTTTTCGGCCTCTGCTTTCTTCACCTCTGCTTTGAGAAGCGAGGCATCTTATTGTAGCAATGCACTGCCCTTACTTCGTATTTTGAGGTTTAGGCCGAGGGTTTCAACTGCCTTCTCCGCTGTTATGTAAAGGAACGCTTCTTTCCCACACATTTCGTGATTTCTCATCATTGCCAGGAGTTGATCTCTATTACTGTTTTTGTATCCTGGATGCGGCTCTCAGGCACGATTGGGTGAGTCTTTCCAACGCTGAAGTATCTGATGATAGCAATTCCGTCCATATCCACAAGGACCTCATCATCGATACAAAATATATGGGAGACCTTATGCTTACGAAGATTAGTTCCACTACAAAAGTACCTATGAGATTCGAAAGGTACAAGAGATAGTGGCAATATAAATGATGCAGGAGAAGAAGGTGCTCCTTGCACACTATGGAAGACACCTCTCTGGAAAAAAACGCTGTTTATTGTCACAAGATGTTTTCCAGTAAATCTGGTATTCCGGAAGGTTATTATTCTCTCTGTGCACCCTGCCATATCTCGATGAGCCTTCAAGATTTCCAACACACAGATGATAAATCTATGGGTTGTTCAATCAACAGCTTTCCGGTAATCAGTCCAGGCCACCAACAGATTGGGCTTGTGGTTTGCAGCGCCTTTAAAGCCACTCATGTCAATGAGCAGGTTCTCCCGGCAGCCTGCTGCGCCCCTTTTGATCCTCGTTGTTCGTAATTCTCACTCTATACAGGTCCAACCAGCTGAACGATCATGCCATTCAGGATAGATGTGATGATCTTATACAACGTGCTTATGCAAGTTATCGGCCTCTAGTTCCTTGAGTAAGGCAAGCCACCTTTGTATCGTAGGAGTACAGTTCGTCCTAACACCAGCCACTGCGAAATAGGGATCTCCGACTTCGAATATGAGATAAAGATGCGGGCCAAATGCTGGTGTGTAGAAGTGAACTTTTTCCACCAGAAGTTCCTAATACAATCTGGACAAGCAGCAGAGTTGTTCTTTATGCCCCTTGAAGCTTTTTCAACCTCGTCAGCAATGATTGGTAGGAATTCCTTCTTGGATATTATGAGGTTATCGCGCAGCTCCTTGAAAGGTATTATGTCCTTTGCGCCTTTATTCAGTGGATGTTTTACTTCGCAAATCTCTCTTCAAAATGTCTTGACTTTTTCGGACTGGGTAGGTTTTTGACAAAAAAAGAGGGATCGATTAAAAGGCGGTATAGGTCAGTGAAAAACTTTTAAATCTCTGACCCATCACTTTTTCTTTCTGGTTCTTCTCCTCGAGTCAGATGGTGCTCGTATTTTGTTAAAAATCAGCTGCTTGATAGTCATCAGTTTTTACATTTTCGATGTGTGATGGCGGATCCTCAGTTCATGAGCAAATTTTCAGACCTTCACCGTAAAAGGCTTACCAGATTTCATATCGTCTGTCACACACTGCATACGGGATGCGATCAGCATTACCGTTCATGAATCTTCCAGGTATCTTCTACCTTCGCTTCTCTCTGTGTAAGAGCTGCCAGGCTTCCCGCTAGGTTCAGCTCTATGGATTCATCATCGCTTACACAAGCCCTTATTCTCAATTCCCTTTCCTCCTTTTCCGTTACCCACTCTTCTTCTGTTGATACTTTCGTTGGAGAACACCATGTGCTTCACGCTTCCTTTGTCTGAAAGTTATTATCTTCTTTTCCCGACACTTCTTTTCTCCTTTCTTTCTGCTCGGGCTTTTGCTTCGTTTACACTTCCTTTGATCTTCTCATCCAACTTTTCACACTTCATCGCCTGTGTCAGAGTTCCCCTTTTTCTCTAATTTGTACGGCCTCCAGTCCCTCCCTTTACTTCTCGCAGCTATCACCCATCATTTCTGGTGCTACCAACACTGGAGCAGTTTCTCTCCTTCTCTTTTTTTCCTGGCCAGCTGAGACTTCTTCCACACAAAGCTTCAGAGGATCCAACTGCTCCCCTTCCAGTTCGCTACTCAATTTTAACTCCTGCACGTATCAGTCCCTTTTTTCTTCGACTTCTCATTCTCTACTGTTTTTTCAACAAAGTTTTAACTAACACATGTTCTACACCGCTTTTCATCCCTTTCCTCCTCACTTTTACACGCCTCATTGTCTCAGCACTGCTTTCATCTAGCCAAGTTGCTTCAAAAAGTTTACACACGACAATCCGTATCATGACCTGAACCGGAAGTCATAGAAGTTTCAATGAAATTTGAGTAGAATTATTCTCATAAGATACATAAATCTCATGCTTCAAATGATCATACTTCCCCAATTGAGAATTGTTTATTCCGTGAACAATAATCGACTGACTGAATCTGTATATATCATGATTTTAGTTTAATGTGAAGGATTCTAGAATACCCTTCTCAATTCATATTGAAAAAGATGGAAAACTTTGAGCTAATCATGTTACCTTGTTATAATATTTGAAGAATGTACCCTAAGTATCATCCAGAATAGGTTTATGATAGAGAAATATTTCCTCTTTCCAATAAAATTTATGGTTTGTTACATTTTTTCCTTGTCGCCAGAGTAGTCACTTTTGCTGGATCCTTTTGCACTAGTCTTCCAAACTGCCAACTTGAAATAGTGAAGCACTCACGGCTTCTTCCAAATCAGAGGTTAGGACACTGCATTTATTCGAATTATTCTTCGTCTTTTTCTTAGTCTCTCTTAACCAACAGCGGAGGCAAAATCTGATGCTTTAAATTCTACATTTTCAATCGTCAAGAAAAGAAAACATTATAGAAGAGTCCATAAGAACAGCGAAAGAAGAAGGCCTTGAAGGAAGAGACCTTGACCTTGCCTCATGGAGGTTCGGCAGGAGCTGTCTTCATAAAGGGGACGGTTAACATTAATTGCAGATCTGCTATTATATTATTTTTCTCCATACCTCGGTCGAAAGTACGTTTCTCCAGCATCGATTGTAGGGCAGAAAGTCTAATTTTAAGCATTGACCGAACTACACCCGCGCCCTCTGTCACGCCGGGAGCAAAAACTTTCTCTCGCGCACCGATACTAATTGCACGAGACTTTCGTTGCTGCCGTCAGCCAAAATCATTACTGCTGTTCTGCTGTACAACGGAAAGAACCTAGTAAGTGACATTTGCCATAGACGTTATTCGCTCATGCAGATATGCCTGAAAACAGTCACTTTCGAAAAAGTCACTTACTAGGTTCTTCCATGGGACAGCAGTGTTGCTCTCGCTTGTTCTTAAACTTTCAAGCTTGCTTGGATATAATTTGTGTTTTCATGTATTAGATAATATAATTTGAAAAGTAATATTAACTAAAGATTTATGAAAAAAAATATGAACGAAATGAATAAATCATTCTCTTTCGACGAAACCGACGAAACCACGTACAAGGAAGAGATTATGAAAGATTCAAAATTATTTCTTTTGAAAATGTGTGATTACATTTGCTTTTGTTAATGTATTCCATGCCTGCCCCCCGACCAGCAACACTCGCTTTGCTCGTGCTGCAAATGTCGGGGCAGGCATCAATACATTGTATAATCTTTATATATTGTTTATAAAAATATGATTCTTCGCCGTACTTTCGAACCAGTATGAAGAGAAACAGTAAACACCACGCAGGCAGAAGGCTGAAAGACCTGAACTGCGAGATATGATGCCCTCGGCTCCGCCTCGGGCACCATATCACGCAGTGCGGGAATTTCAACTTTCTGCCCTTGTAGTGTAATATACTATTAATAATTCATAGTTATCTCGAAAATTCATACATTCTAGGTAACATTATATTGATATAGCATTTGCAACGTGGCAAATTTTTTACCAGCAATTTTCCCCGCTTTATTTAATTAACTCCCGTTGAAGATTCCGATTCGGCACGTGGTGCGACACTCCGAGGGCAGTTGCAAGGATAATTTTGAAATTTAAGGGCCCATGCCTTTTTTAGTGTACTTTTCCATTTGCGACCTTGCTTCGTCGCTATTCAACGAGGGACATGGAGGGATTTCTGGAACTCTAAGAGGCCTATAGAGAACTAGGATCCCGTTCGCTGTCTTTCTTCAACCTTAGAATCAAAGTTCATGATGAATCTGGTTCCCGCATGTCCGTTTGCTGTCTCCAACTATCCCGGAATCTGACGTGATTTCATCGGATGCCTCAAAAGCCAGCGACGGCCTCGAGACTTCCTTGAGCCTTTGGAATGACTTATTCGGCTACGAGCGAAACCCTTGTGGGCCCTACCGCGTATCTTATATTTTCGGAGTGCGGTATAAGATCTAAGTACACAATTGTTGTAATTTTACCCAATATTCATTGTTGCGTACCTCATTGGTGTTGCCCTTATGTGAATAGTCAATGTCTATTGATGTACGCATACACTTACACAATAAAAACTGATCTTATATGGAGACTGCCAAATGGCCGGCATGCGCCGAACGGCGTCGGCTCAAATGGCGCGCCCGCCCGAAGGTTAAACTGTAACTTTTATGGATTCAGATAAGATCGATTGGTCCTTTTAGTATGACGAACATGGCACAATTAGATGATAATATTACGATTCTTTCTTGGGTCAGTGAATCTACAAACAATTTCACGGTCCTATCCTCAGAGCTATTTATATATCCTTTAGGAAATCGTATTCCCAAAGTTTGAATATTTGGTTCATATTCGCATCATGAATAAGCCAAAAAATCTGAGACGTTCGATTTCCCATCCTTATCCGTCAGAGGAAGAATCCTCGTAGAATAATCAGTTAACCTGGCAGGAATAGGGAGCCCTTCAATAGGAAGCCGGAAGCTGACACAAAGAGGTAAATGGGTACCTGGCAACTCTAGCCAAGGATTTTAGCGTGACACACTGTGTACGTCTATCGCTAGACGACAGCCTGTACACGTGTCAACTGGACACGTACCAACTCTGCACTTATAATATAAATGTCCAAAAGTCCAAGTGCCAGCAGTGCACGTCTTATAAATAATATCTTCTGAACTCTTTTTTCTAGTTCCGAACATGATCCTTGGACCACTGTGCACGTGCAGAGTTTGCATTCGGACACTTGAACAACTTTGCACGCGCATAATTGGCACGTGCACACTAGGCACGTGCAAAGATGCTTAATGCAAATTTGTCCTATTCCCGAGGAAAGTAGCGTCTTGTATAAGAACAAAAAGATTCACCAAAAACAACACCGGGAATGGATTTGACATTAAGTTAAGTGCCTGGCCCCACTCTGGCCCACGTTCGAAATTCAGTTGAGTTGAGTTTTGAGTTTCTGGCTGGCGCATGCGCGCCTGACGCCCAACACCTAAGTTGAAGTTATGAGGCTTGTTTTGTTTGTGAAAAAGGAACGTGAGCCGGAATCAATAATCCAAAGAATTGAACAAACATAGGTTCAGCTGTACACGCTGGTAATTAGGTGCATAATTGTGATTGCAACATTGCTAACGTTACTCTAATAAATACCTCACTTCAGAAATGATACGTATCAAACGCGATAATAATAGAAATGATTTCAGAATAGATAAACAACAACTTGGTTCCACAGTTTCCCAAATATATGAATGCTTGATATCATCAAATGATTAGATTTGAGAACTGTCAGTCACACCATCTAATAAACTCTAATTATCTTTCTATTCACGCATATCACCTTCATGGGTCCCGTGATTTATGGATTTCTCTTCCTTTGCTTGGACTAATTTATGCAATATAAATATTTCAATGAAATGGGCTACAATATTACTTACGCAATTCACAAGATAACACATTTGTATATTTAATGAATCTAAAGAATTATTTCTCCATACAGTTTTTTCTCTACTTCAGAAAATGGAGGCTGTTTCTACCCTGATCTTCACGATGACAATCATCCTTGATTTTTTTGGTAAATCTAATCGTACATTTCAAACTTGAATCTTAGGTTATTAATCGTTTATTTATTGACAAATATCCGATTGACTGTACCCTCATTTCAACCAGAATCTTTAACGCTCAAGGCGAACGGTTTAACATTCTCGCTATTACAGTCTTTTTGACGTGTCGGGTCATTACATGAAAAAAAAAATTGTGTGAGCTGATATTTCAACCTCGTATCCTCTCTTTCATTGGAACATCATCTCATTCTTCTGTATTTCTCGCTGCAGGTTCAAGTTTGCAGTTCGACTGTTTACCCAATGGTGATCCTATTCCTGGTGTTTCTCGTCGCAAATATCCGTCTTGCTTTGACAGACGCTATTCTCCTGAAAGGACTTCTCCTTCGACTGAGCCTACTCTTCGTGAGAGATCCAGATCCCCTTCTGCAATGATTCTTGTTCCTGACGGTTCGATTGATTCTTCTCCAGGAATCTTCCCTCCTGGCAGGTCATTTGCTCCTCCGATGAGGATTCCTTCTCCTGGCAGGTCATACAGTAATTCAATAAAGCTTCCTTCTCCAATAAGGTTAATTGATTCCTCTATAAAAATCCCTTCTCCAGATGGACAGGGATGTGGAATTGAAAACCTAAGATTTATTCGTATGTTCTCGTATGCGAATCGTAACCGAGTATTTGAACTTAGAAGATACATTTTTCCTAGTGATAGATTAGATAAATTGAGAATATTAGGACCAAAGAATAAGTGTGTCCCGATGCGAAGCCAAGAAAAAATTGTATTATCAACGGCTGATGGTGACATCTTTGCAATGGTAGAAAGTGCTAGTCTTCTGACTGGAATTTATATGAGTTCTGGTAGACGGCGTGCAAAATTGAACATAGAAAGCGGCAAGATTACACAATTGACCTCTAAAGAAGTCGCTGAAGTCCCAGTAGGTCAATGCACTCAAATGATGCGAGATTATCACATAGTGTGGATAATTAACAAGTAAACCATTATCTCCTACACGACTCATCTGAATCAGAAAAATCTAGACGTTAAATATAAATTTATCCAAAGCAGCTTTATTCGATTCAGACATTGATGGTGATTTTTTTCATCTTATATAAAATTTGAAAATAAATTCAGATGTAGTCTTTTTGCGTCTCTAACTATATCAAGGAAGAGAATCGTATGCGTTGATTTTGAGCATAAACATCCTTCATAAAAAGGAAGATTGAAATTTACTCATCAAACATGTTTGGTGCAGTATACCCAAGTTCTGTTACTTATATTCCTACAGAAATAAATGAATCATCAAATATAGTTCAAAACAAAGTTTGTAGCTGTCTCTGCACCAGAATTATATCTTCATTCGTTTCGAAATTCTATAATTTTTCCCAAACAGAAATCGATTAATGTTCTTCAAAGGCCTGTGGAACAAATTAAAATTCTGCCATGCAAGTGTTTATAAAATTGTTAGATGTAACAAAGCAATAAAAACTTCAAATTCTTGAGATAAACCAATATTTTAAGTGAGAAATTTATTTCCTTTCGCAAGCTGCAGTCATTCAATCGCATAAAAACTTTTTTTGACCCATGGAAAATCAACAAATGACAATGATGAGCGATCGAAAAGAACACTCGAGTGTTCTGGATCCAAATTCTCCTTTTCCTTCCTCACAGATCCTCTTAAAATCTGAAATTTCGTCTATCACCTCCTCAGAGCACTTCGATTATCCGGAAATTCCCCATTAAAAGCGTTTAACCCGAGAACAGCAATTCACGTTATGATTATTCAATCTCAAAATTTATATTATTAGTTCTGAATCACAAATCTTCTAGAGTTTTGCGAAAAATTAAAAAGAGAACATTTCATCCCGTGTCTGCATTGCTTTTAGGGATTCTGCAACGGTTTTCGTGTGACAGATTTTTTTCAGTTGAGTGATTCTTGAAATGAATTATTGACTCAGAAGGATTGGAAGGTTTTTTCTTGGGTGATTGGAGAAGTCTTGAGAGTTGAAAGAGGGAACTGCAGACTGACATCAAAGTATGAGAAGACGGAAAAGATGTTCTTCATTTATTTGAATCCCTAATTCCTTATATTCCGTAGAGTAACAATCAACTTAGAATTGGTAAAACGTACTGCTATCTTCACGGAACATTTAGTATAAAGTATAGTGCAGTGTATTTCTTGCTTTTCAGAATACAGATTCTATGGCAATGGAGAGCCAATATTACATAAGTAAATAATAATAAATCTAACTGAAAAATACTTATGATGAGTATCAAAATATATATGCAGAAATGATTTCCTTAAGTTAATTTTTTGGAGCCTGGGTATGAAAGGTTTCGACTACACTAATGATATAAAAATTATCTAACGAAATTTCAGAATTTAAAAATCTTATAAATCCATGGCAGTTCAACAACAAGTAGCTTGCGTTGTCTTCTTTCCTGGTGGCTTCTTGCTCCGTCGCTGACCTGGAATCTGCTGTTTGTCTGGCTCCATTTTTAGAAAATTATCCAAAGAGCCGTTGAATACTGATGGTTTTGGCGATTCAAAGGCCTCTCGCTTCGGCTTTCCGAGATTGGCGTTACCACGTGCTGTTTTTGATTGAGTTCGTGCTACATTTATTCTAACATCTTCAGCTGCACATACTAACAAATCTATGTTAGAAATTTCGCTGCTTCCAAATCTTTTATCATCGACGAACATCCAGTTGTTATTCAGCGATTCCTTCCAACCACTTTCCTAGGCCCTCTTCAAAAATGACAGCAGGCTTTTTGTTTCCGCCTGTATTTTTTCGATGTAGTCCTTAGAATTAGAGATTTCTGTTCCTTCCAGTTTCTTTGTTTGAGTCAAAATTAATTTTTTATCTCCGAAGGAGCAAAGTTGGGTCAAGATAGGACGAGGATAACTTGACCTGTTGAAGTCTAGTCGCTTGACTAATTCAAGTTGCTCGAGGCGCATCTTGATGTTCAGATGGCTCTTGAAAATTTTACAAACTGCCCTGAGAGATGTCTACATTGTCCTCTTCGATAATACTGAACAGAATCATGTTGTTTTTCCTTAGGATTCTGTCCTTAATATCGAATTTGTCGTCCTGTTTCTTTATGGCATCCTTCAATTTTTTCTGTTCAACTTGAGGTTCTGTGGTCTCAAAGGTAAGCTCGTCTACCTTATTATATGCAAGGACGAGAGCAAGGACTCGAATCCGCTGAATTTTTGTGAGAGCTGATGAAATTTTGTAACTGGGAATTCCGATGCCATTTTCGAAGACTATTACTTCCAAGAATAAACAGATGGCTTCGATTGCTCTCCCGGCGGCCCCTTCGGGGGTTTATGACAGCAGTTATAAGAGCAAGCACAAAGCTACCGATACGCACTGACAAGCCGAATTTCGTTGCGTCGACGCAACAGAAAATAAAGCGAGTACTGTTACAATCCATCTTATGTTTAAAAACTGCAGCTCGTGCCCGGAAAGTGCACCTAACCGAAAGACTAGGCCTTGCGAATTATTTGTACGACAATAGACTCTATCCTCCTTAGGGCGTTCGGCAGGACAGAGTCACGGCCAACTATATAAGAGCGACGGAGATGCTGGTAAAGCCTTCTCAAAGTTGCACTGTGTCTGTACATATACGTCGTTTCTGCGTGAATAGGAAAATTTGATAGTATATGCCATAGGTGCTCAGGGAGCTTAAGACACGCTCTGCACCTATCACTGGAAACCTCTTGACGTAATATGCTTCTACGGTATGCTGAGGTAGAAAGAACATCGTTCTGATACGTTAAAGTTAAACTCTGTGTTCGTGAATCGAGTCCAGATGATTTAGGAAAAGCAAGCTTTGACTCATGTGACAAGGATTGATCCTTTACAATCTTGTACAAGTTTTCGTGAGTCACCTTGTCAATGTGTTCTTTGAGGAAGTTCTTGACCTCCGCTTTCTCCACCTATGCCTTGAGAAGCGAGGTATCTTATTGTAGCAGTGCACTGACCTCATTTCGAATGTTGAGATTCAGGCCGAGGGTTTCAACTGCCTTCTCCGCGGTTTTGTAGAGTAACGCTTCTTCCTCACACATTTCGTGATTTCTGATCGTTGCCAGGAAAGGATCTCTTTTACTGTAGTTTTATCCTGAATGCGGATCTCAAGCACGCTTGGGTGAGTCTCTCCAACGTCTCTCCAGTATCTGATAGCACTTCCTTCCATAATCACAAGGACCTCATCTGCACCTGCTCTTGATCCATAATGATTTCTCGCGTGTACTTCTCAGAGATACTTAGTTCACCTACGATATGTTCTTATCCACAAGCGAAGACCTTCAATTCATCCCATGAAAATCGAAAGGTATAAGAGATAGTGGCAATATAAATGATGCAGGAGAAGAAAGTACTGCGCAGTACTTTCGCACTCTGGAAGACACCCCTCTAGAATGTGAAGCTGTTTATTGTCACAAGATGTTTTCCAGTAAATCTGGTATTCCGAAGGGTCATTATTCTCCCTATGTACCCTGCCATATCTCAATGAACTTTCAAGCTTTTCAACAGACATATGCTAAATCTATGGGTAGTTCAATCAACAGCTTTCCGGTAATCAGTCCAGACCATCAACAGTTTGCGCTTTTGGTTTGCAGCGCCTTTGAAGGCACTCCTGTCAATGAGCAGGTTTTCCCGACAGCCTGATGCACCCCTTTTGATCCTCGTTGTTCGTAGTTCTCACTCTATACAGGTCCAATCAGCTGAACAATCATGTCATTCAGGATAGACGTGATGATCTTATACAACGTGCTCAGATAAGTTATTGGCCTGTGGTTCCTTGAGTAAGGCAAATCGCCTTTGTTTGGTAGGAGTACAGTTCGTCCTAATACCAGCCACTACGGGATAGGGATCTCCGACTTCAAATATGAGGTAAAGATGCGGGCCAGATTCTGGTGTGTAGTAAACAACGGAGACAAAGTCTGTTTCGATTCTTTCTACATTTATAATCGTCAGGAAAATCAAACATTATGAAAGAGTCAATAAGCACAGCGAAAGAAGGAGGCCTTGCAGGAAGAGACCTTGATCTGGCCTAATGGAGGTTTGTCAGGAGCTGTCCTTATATAACGAACGGTTAACTTCAATTGAAGATGTGCTATTATATTATTTTAATGCCTCATGGCTATCTTATTAATTTATATATTCATTGTAACATTATATTCGTACAGCATTATATTGTCCTATTTACAAGAATAATCAAGATGATTGCCGGAGTGAATGAAATAATAACGATCACTAATTTTTCAAGTTGAATAGAAACCTACTTATGCATTCATAAAGAATACATTTAACGAGAAATATATTGGATGTTCTGAATCATTGATCATTTTTTTTATGTATGTTTTGGCGTCAGCGCCTCGTGAAATTCGCAAGCCTCGAGCTTGTTCCTCAAAAATATTTACATTTCATGAATGACGCTTTATTGAAAATTCTAATGAAGACAAGAATGTCGTCCTTTGTAACTGCGATATAATTGTAAATGGCGTTCTTAGAAATGGAAGATAATTCTTCATTCTTATCGCTTTCGTTGATCAAGAGATTAGCTAGATTTACGATCATACAATGAAACTTGTTTCTGTCGTTGACGGTGATTTCGAAGCTGTAGGAGAATAACGCAATTTTTTGCATAATTATAAAAAAAGAGCAGACGTTGAAAATTCATTAATATCATCTTCAATTTTATTGGTGAATATAGTAATGTGATGGTGTATCTGAAATTCCGGCTGAATGTTGAGCTTTTCTTCTTAAGTTACTGGCGACATAAAATTACGACAATTCGTTTGCAAATGACGCTTCTTTTTTTTCTCAATTCAGGAAGCTTTGAGAATTCCACGTCCTAAATTCACGAATCGCGATTCCGTATATGAATCAAGACAAGTGAACTTCCCGAATTTTTACAATTCTTAAGGTATTACTACATAAGAATGTACAAACGTCAGAGATTTACTGCAACAATAATCAGGAGGGAACAATATGCACAGTTCTCAGTTTGACGATACGCAGATCCTAAATGAACGATTTCGCGCTATTTTCTTCGAATCAGAGGAATATTTTCTTTCTTTAATAAGCGAATTCTTGTTTCAGGAAGAAATCCGATAACGACCTAACCTCAATATTATCAAGTCATTTTTCGATTTAATCGGACGAGAATAAGAAAGTTCTTCTTTCACATACAGTTCTTAAGAAAAGCATCTTTTGCACAAAGGGAAGTAGGTAATGAACAGTGCTGATATGCAAAGTAATTTGCAGCAAAGACATGCTCTGCTGCTGCGCACTGATAAACTGAGGAAACCATACTTGCGTTAAAAAGAATAGTTCGAAGAAGTTATTCAATTTTTGGCATAAACTATTCGATCCTGTTTTGTATGAGTCGAGTGATAACCTCGAACTTCTTTCTGGCTATTCAATTCTTGGAGCATTACCCAAAATTAGTTGATGATTGTTGGCGGTTGGCCCCTGAAGCTATTGCTTAGCGCGCTTACTTTCTCGAATGGCCAGCGCTCAATTCATTCCTGTGGCTGGCTTCAACAGGTCTCTATGCTAGTTCGCTCAGTCGACGCATTGCTCTTCCTTCCAGGCTAGGTCGTGACGTCTATGCGAGGCACCTACGGCCCTTCCGAAGACTAAGGTTAACACGCTGCATTTATCCAATTCAGCCTTTACCTGTGACTACGATCATCAATAAGCGAGGTTGTTGCAGCCAAATTAAGACCTAGGTCAGTTAAGCAATCGACCCGCATCAAATACAATTTTCTACAAGCCTTTTGCGTGCCACACTGTGTACGTCTATCGTTAGACGAAAACCTGTGCACGTGTCAACTGTACACGTACCAACTCTGCACTTATAATAAAGTTGTCCAAAGGTCCAAGTGCCAGCAGTGCACGTTGTAACATGCGTATGAGCACGTGAAGTAAAATAAATTTTAGTTTCGCTATAAAATAGTACAACTTAGGCCTAGAACAGACCCAGCGCACGGAACCAGGGCTAGGCAGTACGTATCGTGTGGAGAGAGTCCCACTCCAACTAGAAGGATGAACCCCGGGTCACGGAACCATCAATAGCAGGCACCGCTGAACCCCACTAAGAACTGCCAGGCAGTCGAGAGGAGGGAAAGGCGGATACAAGGGCGCACGCGGCACAAGTCCTACCACTTGGTGCACCAGCTCGTCTGGTGAGAGATCCTGCAGATCTTTGGAGTGCTCCACTTAAATCTTCCAGCTTGTCTGGAACGACTAGGTTTTTCCCTCTCACAAATTCAGCACATAAGCGTGATCAAGGCTCCTAGGTAGGCTCTCTTCGGTTACCGAATCAGCCTATATGCGTTTGTTTCTTCTTGTTTTGCTCCATTTTTGGCGTATGTCTTATTGTAAGAGTGATTGATCACGGTTGATTCACCTTTGTTTTGTTTTATTTTATCCTTTCTCTTCGCGTCGCCTCTTCCGCGATCGCCATCCTGGCCCACGGCATCGCAGGTAATTCTCTGCGTCGATGGATAGGAGCAGGCGCATTGTCAACTTGCATCATCCTTGTCCATATCCCTTTAATAAAAGCTGTGGAATTTCGCTTATTTTATTTGAATAGTGGGTGAAAGGAATGAGGAATCGTTGATGCCCTGTGGCCGGATCCAGAAAATCAAACGTCTTCTGGCGGAAAAAAAGATAGACGCCGTGTAAAACGAGCAGCTCACCTAGGAAGCGTACGTCACGTCCCAGCATTGGATCAGTGTGGCCCGACCTCCTACCATCCGCGTCGCGACGGATAACTCGCCCCACCAGTGTTCGCCAGAACAAATTGCATTGCGACAGCAAGCTCAATTGGCTCGGGCGGACAACTCGCCAAATTTCCGGGACTGTCAGAACCTACACACGGGCGTTTTCTCCTTACCCGCAAGCAGAAGGGACTCGCTCGCATGGCACATGCGGGAACTGAAGATCCGGGGAAATACCTTTAGCCCCCGGGATTATTCCGCGTCGGCCACCACGTGTTTCGTGCGACCCGTCGACTTCGGCATGTCGGAACGGAGTCCCTGTTCTGCGAAAACCTTCGCTAAAATTGATTCATTCTTGAAAGAGAATCGTAAACAGCGATTCATCATCTTGCTCTATATATTAGGTAGTTTCACGAAGGAAATTTTCATTGCGACGACCGCCATCTTTCTTCTAAGAGTAAAATCCAATTTATACTTCCTCATAAGAACAATCTTCTCATTTCTCCCTCTCCTTTCGAGCTTCTCCAGAATCATGTCCTTTCATCGGACACCCACGAGAAAAAAACAGCTTCCACTATCGCCGAGGCTAATCTTCCAAACTCCGATTGGGACGGCAGCTCTACTAAGCGACAACTGCTCCCCCGGGGACAAACCCATCTGGGAAGGGTGAAGCATCTTACAACGTCTAATAAATAATATCTTTTGAACCCTTCTTTCTGGTTTCGAACATGATCCCCGGAACACTGTGCACGTGCAGAGTTTGCATTCGGGCACTCGAACAACCTTGCACGTGCATAGTTGGCACGTGCACACTAGGTACGTGCGAAGACGCTTAATGCAAATTTGTCATATTCCCGAGGAAAATTGCGTCTTGTAAAAGAACAAAAAGATTCACCAAGGAAAACATCAGGAATAGATTTGACATTGACGTAACACTTACACTGCGAATCTTGCTCTGCAACAAGAGAGTGAGATGATGTTCAAATTATGTACTGAATGAGAACAGAAGCAAGCGTTGACCTAGAAATTCACAGAGTTCTCTGGTTTTTCTTCGGGTATCATATATTCGTTTTACGTAGTTAGTAGTTCGGGAAAATCTCCAATGCCATATTTTTTTCCTAAGATGTATTGTGCGAATGATTATAACATAAGTCTTTATTTAGAATTTGTGGGATTGTTCGAAAAAATCAAATTGACATTCCTCGTTTTCAGACATTTTAGTCGGTCACGTAATGTTTATTCTTCTTATTAGATTAGAGTAGAAGATAAGCTTGGTTACCGACTTTACAATAAACTCTTTTCTGTTCCTAATTATGGTTTCAAAATTGTTGAAGAGGATAACGCAATAATTGTACTATTATACAAATTACACTGAAGTCCTGTTTTTTCAAATTCAACGAGTGTATCAAAGAATCTTAAACTTAAATTATCCTACGGTTTGCGAGAAAAATATTGCGCTACGAGAAGAATTTTCCTGAAAATTAACAGAAAATTGAATCATTATCATGAATCTTTTTTGGGGTAGTTGGATAGTAGAAGAGGATGTCGATTGAAAGCTTTCAATATCCCTAAATTAGTCTTAGAATGAATATTGATGTTATGATTATTGCTTCAGAAAATTGATCGAATATACAATATAACTATATACTTGAAATCCGATAAAATCCCCTGAAACCCACGTAAATTGTTCTTCATTTATCAAAATCTCTCGAACTCTTTTGGAGCTTATCTGAATCTATATGCTGAGCTCATTACATAGACTGATTTATAGATGCCCTCCTGTTCTATTTTACTGAAACATACGATGTAAATATCTCAGGGAAACAAACAACAAGCGAATTTACACGATCCATGAGATAACGAATATGTAATACACATGTGCCTAATGGAACATTAGAATAATCATTCATCACTCAGTTAACCGAATTCTCAATCTTCACGCAGTTATTCTTCTTCAAGAGAATGAAGATCGTTTCTTATTTGGTTACTGCTTTGTCAATCATTCTCAATGTTATTGGTAGGTATGATAATACAACAGTCAATCAAAAATAAAACTCTAACGGTATGACTGAGATGATCGAGCGTGTAATATTGTCTTCAACAATAAATAGACAGGAACAATATGGTGATTATACGAGCACCAATTAGGCTTTAAAGAAGTACGACGATCTGCTTGAAATATTCTTATCAGTTCTAAGTATTTTATTAGAAATTCCTATATTTTACTTGTCTCGTCACTCAGTTTCTAATATGAAACCAAAATCAGGAAAAAGCCTTCAGTTTCTTCGCGAAATTTAACTGACTTGAATTTAAATTTAACAAGCCGGATTATTTAGAAATCGTGACCTGTAGATGGATTCGTCGCAGGAGTAACGCAGAACAGTTGATTTTAGCCCGATTGGGGAGAAAACAAGTGTGGCATATACGCCTATAGGGACTTCATTAACAAAGACCTATGTTGACATTTTTGCCTCTTTTTGTATTAAATCATCCATTCCTGTTTTTAATGGTTTCAATGATACCAAAAAAAAATTCTGCATGTGTTAGCAGATGTGTAAACGATGATAATATATCTTGCATCGGACATCATTTGACCATTCCTTCTCTCTTGTTGCAGAGTTGAGTTGGCAGTTCGATTGTTTGCCTAATGGTGAACCTATTCCTGGTGTTACACGTATCGAACATTCTTCTTCCTTTGACACTCGCTGTTCCATTGAGAAGACATTTTCTCCTGCCGAACCTCCTTATCGTGACAGATCGAGGTCTCCTCGTTTAGGGCCTCCTTTTGTAAGGCCTCCTTCTCCTACCCAGTTACCTGAATATTCTATAAGGATTTCTCCTCTTGGCGAGTCACTTTATTCTCCTATACGGATTCCTTCTCCTGCCAGGTCACCTGATCCTTCAGCGAGGAGACGCACGCTTATCAGCTCAATTGTTTCTTCTTTTAGGACTATTCCTCCTTATAGGCCAATCGATCCCCATATTAGGATTCCTTCTCCTGACGGACGAGGATGTGGAATTGAATACATTGAATCGACTCAGCTCATTTCGATTAAGCATCCTCATCGAATATTTGAACTTCGGAGATACAGTTTTTCTCCTCGTGAATTATACAAATTAAGAATATTAGGACCAAAGAATAAGTGTGAGCCTTTGCCAGACCAAGAACAAATTGTAGTAGCAGCGGCTAATGGAGACATCTTTGCAATGTTAGAGGGGCCTACTATTTTAATTGGAATTTATATCAAAGACGGTAGAAGACGTGCGAAAATGAATATGGTGAGTAGCGAGGTAACCACATTGACTACAACAGAAACCCAGGAAATTCCAGTAAGTCGTCGCACATCTTTGATGCGGAATTATCGCGTTGTGCGAAGAAATATAGTGTAGCTTACAAACCTCTGCACCATTCATCCTCCAAGAAAGTTTGAAAGAAGAATATGAGAATAAACATGGTTAGAAGCAGTCCTATGCTATTCTGATGACAATGGTAATCCTTCTCCAGCGTCCATGAGAGATGTCTTAAAACAGCCAGCTCGGAAGGCCTTTGTTGTGATTAACTCTTTAGTTATTGCAAATATTGATTTTAGCCGTCCTCATGAAATTGTTTTAAGATCTAAACGTTCATTGATTATCAATGTTTCTTGACGAGAGTAATCATTCTTTCTTCGAAATGTTTTTCATTATTTGTCATTAGTTATTCCTTACAAGAAAGCTCTGTTGGAATGAAAACATGTTGCCTTTATTCTTCGACATTTGATGAAAGGCTTGAACCATAAGATTTCGAGAATAAACTTTTGAAGAGATGTCTGTGAGTTAAGGTCTATGTGTATCTACAATAATTTCTCGAACGTACCTTTTCGGAATCTCATACTGAGCATGAAGCAAATTTTATGCGTAGGTATTAACAGAATATTGATTGTTTTGTCGTACGAAAAAATAGTTCTTCGACGATAATTGGGCATGATTAGGATATTCACACCGACTTTAATTTTTAGAATGATATAATGAACTTCTTCATGAAATCAAAACGCAATATCTTACAACTTGATTAACCAAATCCTTCATTGACACATTACTAAGTTTTTCATCTGCTCCTTGGTAATGGAGATCGGTTATACTATGGTTTACACCATGACAATCATCGCAACTTTTACTGGTAGATATAATAATCACTGATTACTTGCAAACACACCTCATTAAAGACAACGAAATTTTAAGAATCTTCGCGAGTCCTCAAGTTACGACTAAAACAGTCTGAACCATCAGTTTTGGAAAAATCTCTCTCCCACCTGTCTTTTGATATAGTTTTTGTTGGAAACAACAATCTACAAATCAGCCTTTAGGATCTCTATCAAATCTAACTCGCATGTGTAACGAAGTGGTTTTTGACCTCTCATTCAATTCATCACTGCGGACGCTTTAGCCAGCCAGGGTCAAGATTTAGTGCAGTAACAATGGAGTGTGTGAATGTGGAGTGTGTGACTCTAAGCATGTAGGCGAATATTTATAAACGAGAGTGCAACTGAATATAGATATGAGTAAGAGAAGGAGAGAGAGTACGGTACGAGTATGTGGACAGCGTTTAGATGTACAAGAGAGAAATCATCGACGTGGATGTTGAAGCCTAGTGCGTTCCCTGTGGACAAGCGTGGTGAAGGATAAGCGGTTGGTAGATCGACACGGGGATCTTCGACGAGGCGAGGTGGACGTCACCTCCTTAGCTTGACCCTCTCTCTGAAGGGTAAGTGGTATAATGCGGAGACAGAAAGAGGGTTGAGGGATATAATGTTCAAATTAAAACTGCCGCGACGAATCTACATTATCGGTCCATGGAGGGAATCTCAAGGTTCGGTTTTGGCCGAGCAATTTCTCAGAGCGGCTACGGGTAGTCTATGGTCGATCCTGGATTAGTTGGGTTGTGAAGCCAACAAATCCTTTTGCGCGATACACGGCCATAGCTGTGCCATTTCATCGTGGATCAGGTGGATCTCACTTTGTTCCTGTAGAGGGTCTTTCGTGGCGGGGACGAGTCCAGGTCGATCCTTGACTGGTTGAGGTGTGAAGCCAACAAATCCTCTTGCCCGATACACGGTCATAGCTGCGACATTTGGTCGTGGATCGGCTGGACCTCGCTTTGTCCTTGTAGGAGGTGCCATGAGACAGGATGACTCCCAGAGGACGACTTCGACTAGACTACCATGGACGACGCCGTCCTCTGTCTAGTGAATCACGGCTGTAGTTGCGCCATTCAGCCGTGCTTGGCGTGTGCGATTTGGTTTCTCCAGGAGTTGGAAAGCAGATATTAGGTTTCCTGGTCGCCCTGATGTAGTTGCGCCATTCACCAGGAAGAGCAGTGAGTATTGCTGAGCTCTGCACCTCGACCGGAGTCAGTTTGCAAATCTCAACAAACTGTCCGAAAGCGTTACTGCAAGTGCTTTTACTTACTTACAGCTGGTCGATTGGGGAGAGCGCGCAGGCGCGTAACAGGTCTCTCGCCTCGTGACGTGATGTCAATGTGATGAGATATGTCTCGTTACAATTGAATCAGAAAATAACAGTCTAGATCGGATTAAAATTGTGACCCGTAGACTGATTTGCTCAGAAGGATTTAGTTTTTTTCCAACAACCTACATGAAAATGTCAAATTTGACTCAACGATTTCGCTTAACTCTTGTATTTTGGAGAGATGAGAAAATCTTATTGACAAGGACCTATATACTTTAATGCTCAAAAACACGCATTAAAGAAGCAAGAAAATTATAATCGTGTTTATGCGATCATTTGGTAGGATAAGTTACCTTCTTTGTTTCAACCATACAATCCTGTCTTTCATATTACGATTCATAACCAGAAACGGTTCGCCATAATAGTGTTAGGGGAAGTGTCTACCTTTGTATAAGGTTCTTAATTACAGCATCACTTGATCTTGTTTCCTTCTTGTTGCAGGGAATAGTTCGCAGTTCGAGTGTTTACCCGATGGCGAACCTATTTTTAGTGTTTCCCGTGGTGAAGAATCTTCTTCCTATTACGCCATCCCCCTGACTGGACGTTCCCTCCCGCTGAGACTCTTCTCCGTGACAGGACCAGATCACCTTCTTTGGGGCCTCCTTCTCCCATCAGGTCACTCGATTTTTCAATAATGATTACACCTCCTGGTAGATCACTATATTCTCCCATTAAAGTTCCTTCTCCCTATAGGGTAATTGATTCTTCAATAAGGATTCCTTCTTCTGATGGATACGGATATGGAATCGAACAGCTGATATTTACAAGAATCATTTCTATAGAAAATATGCATCGGGTATTTGAGCTTCGCAGATACACTTTACCTAGCAGTATATCAAATGAATCGAGAATGTTGGGACCAAACAACAAGTGTGAGCCTTTGCCAAACCAAGAACAAGCTGAGTATCAACGGCAGAAGGTCAAGTCTTTGCAACAGTAAAGAGGCCCACTCTTCATGCTGGAATCAATATGAGTGCCGTTAGACAACGGGCGAAAATAAACATGGTGGGTAACGATATTACCACTTTGACAGCAACAGAAGTCAAGAAAATTCCAGCGCCTCATCGCATCCTAATGATGCGGAATTATCGTGCAGGGACTTGGAATTTTTAGATAATGTATCATTAAATAATACTTGTTATTGGTCAGTTCCGGCCCTAGACGAGATAAAAATACATCTTCTTCTATTCGATGTTCTTCTTAGATTCAAAACACATCGTTACGCCGAATATTTTTTTCTTGCCCAGCGGAAGAAGGAAACCTTCCAGGAGAATAGTATACGTCATAATCCGTCGAAAGAAATAATAATCCTTCGAAAGGCAGTGGCTTCATTAGGAGTATTTCGAACCGGTCCTGAATCATTTTGCATCCCTAAAATTGTTCCTATACGTTTTAATCCTCTAAAACCTTTGCGAACTCCCTGTAATCTAATAGATTTGCTTCGGATCCCTTTTATTCTAGATGCACAAGTGTGTGGAATCGAACGTCTTGGATCTATACGAACTCCGGAAATACACTTCTCCTCACACTGGATTTTATTGATTGAGAAAGTGAGATTCAAATAATAGGTATATGCTTATGCCAACGCAAGAAAAAATTAAACTATCAACGGCTGATGGTTACGTCTTTGCAATAGTGGAGAGTTCTACTCTTTTTGCTGCAATTTAAAGTAATGTGGGAAGAAAACGGGAAAAAGATCTAACATGGTGAGTGGCGAGGTTACCACATTGATGGAACAGAAGTCAAGGAAATTCCAGTAAGTCATCACATCTTAGTCATGCGGAATCATCACGAATAATGGACGGATCCCGTGTGAATCGCAATCTTCTTAACTATTCATACAGTTTCAAAAAAATTAAGACGCCAAATATTTGTAATCTTATGCAGCCCTACTTGATTGCGAAAAAGAAGGTGATCCCCCATTAGCGTTTAGAGGCAGACAAGAAGAACAAACCAGTGTTATGAAAACTATTCTATCTAGTTTTGAAAACTGTTCAAAATTTATTGTCGAATGGTATAGAAAATGGAATGCAAAAGCAGCTAGAACATCAATGCCTTGGTGTCACCAGCTCATCGGTGATTTTGACAAGTTGATGCAGCACGCCTCGTGAAACAATAAAAAATTCTCAAAACTTTTTGATCAACAGATTTCTCTTTCAGGAATAATAAATTTCATAATAAAACGATGTCTTCTTCATTTTCATTGGTTCTCACGGAAAATATTTGTAACGATGAAAAGACCTTTCCGGAGAATGGTTTATATCATAAAAGGAAGAACTTTCTCCACGAGGTACATATATTAGTAATAAATTCGTCATTAGGTAATCACCCAAACTGCTAATTTAGCAATGCGACAGGGAAGAGAACATGATCAAATTGTGTTCCAAAGCAAAACAGAATCTTTCTGTATCCCTTGATATGCACTCGTAGTCCCTCAAAACCTTTGTGAAACATATTTTATCTAAGATAATATGTTCGAAGTTCCCGGAGTTTCTGAATGTTTTGAGGAAAGTTTTCGTGTCAGGTAATTTATGGTTGTCACATGCTTTATTTGAGCTGATACATGCGATAAAGTTATTTCAGAAGAAGGAGCTACAATACAGCTTACACAACACACGAGACAGCGATGATATAGTACAGTGTCATGAATATCAAATCCTCAGAATAATCATCAATTACGTGGTTACGTGGTTTCGTCATTAAGTTCATCAGTCTTTTCTCTACTTTATGAAAATGAAGATCGTTTATACTTTCGACATTTTCATGGCAACCATTTTCAATTTAATTGGTAAGCATAATAATATGATAGAAATCTACATACTATTCGATGTAATTATCAGTCTTTTCTTATAAATCAACAGACGCATGTGAAACACTATTACTGTGTAATAGTGTTTGGTGTGTAATTTTTCTTGGATCAAATATGGATTCGTTCAAATTGTTTAGGCCAAGTTTGAGAAGTATTCCGTTTTATAGTTCGAATGATAACCCTAAAAAGTTTCAAAGAACTGCGTTTGTAGATGTGTCAACCTCTGCAACTTTATATTATCCCTTTTGGTTTTTTTATTGCAGGAATAAGTTTGCAGTTTGATTGTTTACCTAATGGTGAACCTATTCCTCGTAATCCTCGTAGCAATCCTGATCCTTTTCATGACAGAAACTATTCTCCTGAAAGGACTCTCCCTTCTTATGGTTCCTATGTCCGTGTTAGGTCCAGGTCTCCCACTGTAAGGCTGTCTTCTCCTGTCAGGTCAACGGATCCTTTCACGGAGATTCCTGCTCGTGCCAGCTCACACGATTCACCTGTGAGAATTTCTCCTCCTAACATCTCGCTTGATAATAGTATAAAAATCGTCTTTCTAGACGGACAAGTTTGTGGAATCGAACACATTAGATCTGTACGGTTTATTTCGGTTTGGAATCCTGGGCGGATATTCGAACTGCGGGAATACACTATTCCTGACAACAGATTGAGTAAATTGAAAATGTTGGGACTGAAAAACAAGGTTGAACCCATGCCAACTAAAAAACAAATTGTAGTAACAACGGCGAATGGTGACATCTTTGCAATAGTGGCTAGTCCCACTCTCCTTGCTGGAATTTATATGAGTGACGGTAGAAAACGGGCAAAACTGAACATGATAACCGGCGATATTACCCCATTGACCGCAAGAGAAGTCAAGGATACTCCAGTTGGTCGCCGCATCTCATTGAAGAAGAATTATACGATAGTGCCAACAAACCCTGTGTGAATAACGGTTCTCTACGCAGTGTATTTAATTATGAAAAAATGTAGAAATAAAGTAATTTATTGTTTAAGATCTAAATCAGACCACATTCAATTGGTTCGATGTTTTCACCAATACAAATGGAAATTTTCCTATGTTTTTGAACCGCGGCTTTAGTGTTTCGAAACCCATCTTAAACTGTAGGTACCTTCAGGAAAGGCTGTTTACCTCCAAATCAAGAGGGTCCATGTCAAGGGGACTATGGCTTGGTGGTCCCTAGCATTTCTTGAGCAACCAATACACACATACATATATACACACACGCACACACACACACACACAAGCTAGAATGGCACATAAGGACAGCGCATCAAACTCAAGCATCTACCGGACGACTTCAGAGGGATCGCTCATCGACCCTACCTCGGCCAGGAAGGTCGCTGGATGGTACAGTAGTGGAGGCTCACTATGCGTTGCGAAGGGGTCCGCGTCTTCTGCCCTGCCATCACCGAGCCCAAGCAGGGAGGCTGCCAGGTGGCAGTTTCCCCTCTGATTGAAACTAGAGGTATTCGCCAAAGAAGGCTAGTTAATGAACTTGACACTCCTTCTTGGCTGTGCAAAACGTACGTCAAAGCGCACTCTAATTTTGTGATTCTTGCAAAAAAAAAAAAAAATGATACACAGACGACATAGACGACGATAACAATGATGATAAAAATGGAGAAAACAACGACCAAAGAGAGTGCATCATGCCAGTTTTGAGGTTCAGGAGTCTCGAGACGAGGAGTTTAGCTGCCTCCCTGAGAACATTACATTTATTCTATTTTTGTGAATTCTATTTATTTTTCAGAATACGTACAATAATTACAAGATTTATTTTCAAAATTAATGAACAGGATATTGTCATCATTTGGAATTGGTTTTGTCTCTAATCAGATAATTTCCAATGATAAAATAATGTTTGCTCCTTTGATTTGATGAGATAAGATGTAAGATATGTTGTCAAATTCAAAATAAAATGAATTATGTTGCTGAGAATGATTTACAAACTTAAGGGAAAATTTACGCAATGTTTGCGTGATTATCTTGCGTTATTTTTTACGGTTTGGAAACCATCCTTGTCAATCCGAAGAGACTGATTGTAAAGTCTTGAACGAAGCTCATCCCCAGACCAAAAATAGATGTTTTTATTATCGCAAACAATATGAAAAATGAAAATCATTGACAGAAATGGAATAATTACAATATTTTTGGGTGGTTCAGATACCAGGAAAAATTTCTCAAATTATACTGCCCAGGATCACAATAATATTATTCATGCCGTTTTGAAGAACAGGAAAGGTGATTTACCATAACGAATGTTCGAATCATACAGCAGCATACTCATAGCGAGGTTGTCTAACTGCGGGAAACGAGAACACCCCGTCCGCGTCACGAAAAATGTGACAGAAAATGTCTATAATATGGCACCAACGCGGCAACCCCCCCCCCCCCTCTCTCTCTTTCTCTCTCTTTCTTTCTTTCTCCCTTCTTCTCGTTCTGAAGGCCGGTGTAGTATATGTACAGTAGACTCTGCTACTCTTCCCGTTCTCACATATTTCTCCTTTTCGCCTGTCCTCACTCTTGCTGGGGACACGGTGCACACTCGACGAGCCGCATGTGTGTATTTAACACGGACTTACACGTTGCGCGCCAATAAAGGTATTTATAATGGATAGTTCTGATAGTGATTCGTCTGAAAGTTCATGTCTGACAAACTTTCAAACTAGAATAATTCAACTTTTTTGAGATTTGGATCTCCAACTGCGATCAACTTTATACTTCCTGCTACAGTATTTCTCTTACTGGCATGCATGTATGCATAAAGAGAGAGGATAGCTGTTTTCTTCCAATCGATCCGGAACTCTTCGGAATTTTATAGGATATTCTTTGGGAATCCAAAATTTCAATTTCACACCGGGAATTTTATGATTATGCACAACTACGGCATTCATGAAACATTCGCCGGTTATGCATGAAATTCTATAACTGCCAACTATAAGTCAATAAGGAAGAATTTCGCGATTGATAACGCACAAAACCGTGATTTCAGGCCATAGTTCAACAATACCATCCGAAAATGATGAAGGTTTGACATCTAGTGCGTCAGACATTTACTGCAGCGCTATCAACGACATGTTACCGACAAGAAATTTGTATCACTCGCGTAATCACATGATAACGCATGATACACGATGATACATGAAATTATTGCCGGTGAATTTTTTTTGCAGATAATTGTTCACAATTTTTCATAGTTCACAACAAAAAAGAACAAATTTCACGTTTCTAGTAAATCTAAACTTTCGGTAATTTAGAAATTTACCTAGATCGAAATTTAGAACTTTCGAAAATATATGAATTCGTTTATTAATTTGATCTCCCTCCAGTTGGCGAATACTAGAACTATTTACAACTTATCAACTTATAAATAAATAAATAAGTTCAGTAATTTATACATTTCTTTAATCTTCAATATAAATAAACATGCAATCTACTCAAGTTTAGAATTTTTTTGCACATTTATTTTTAATTTTTGCAAAATTATTTCTAAAAATATCTGATTCAAAAATAAAGAAGCTCTCGCAATAAATAAAAGGGATATGAAATTTGTTTCTCGATAAATAAGTATTAGAATAGTTTCTCGCATGATTTTTAGTTTTGCAGACTTCATAAAAAAAATTCATAATTGGTTTTCATCAGATTAGCAGAAACTGATTTTCAACTTATCAATTCATTAATAGGAAAATTCAACCCTTTTTTCAATTTTCCGTATAAATAAGTTAGAATTAAATTTGGTCAGGTTTACAATTTTTTCCGAATTAATTTATAATTTTGGAAAAAGTATTTCTAAGTTTACAAAATTTGTAGTATATGAATTTTCCTTAAAGTAAAATAAACCTACAAATACGGCACTGATATGGGGCACGAGCCAGAGCTTGTGGTTAGAGGTCTTTTACTCTCGTCAATTTTCCCGTTTTAGTACATCTGTGTTTGCGTAGAGTGATACTTCTTTACACCCTGTAACCCGCATAATGAAACATTATGAAAATAAATCACAAATTGATAAAATTAGAATAAAGTTCGGATACTATTCCTTGAAGTTTTGAAAAATAATATTCATAATCACTGAAGAAGACTTTATAGATTGTATAAAAATTTATCACACATATTATTTAATTGTAATAATATTTTTTTTACTATAAAAGAGCGATACCCTTATCAACTCGGGTGATAGATCGACAACTTCCATGTGTAAAATCCCACAGTTTAGAAATATTTTTTACAGAATTATGAATAAATTTTCAGAAAAATTACAAAGTTGACCAGGTTACTGTAAACTTTGAAGAATTGAAAATAACTTGGAAAAACAATTTCAATATATTTTTATTGCAAGAGCTACGTTATTTATAAATAAGCTTACTGCCGAAATACTTTTTCAAACATTATAAATAAATGTGCAAACAAATTCTAAACTTGACCAAATTGCAAATTTATTTATATCAAAGAATAAAATTATGTAAAAAGTATTGAATTTGTTTATACCGGCAATAGTTGTATGTATCATCGTGTATCATGCGGTATCGTGTGAGTACGCGAGTGATACAAATTGTCGGTCAGTGACATATCGAAATTTGGCCCGAATTACGGCTTTGTGCATAATTAATCGCGAAATCGTTCCTTAGAGACTTATAGTTGGAAATTATAGAATTTCATCTCGAATTCCGTAGTTGTCCATAATCATAAGATTCACGGTAGGAAATTTTTATTTATCTATCATCTCTGGAGCAGACATGTTTTCTGCTGTGATAGTCACATTCGCGTAACCGTAGAGGGAACACAAAAATTCGAGACTCGTTTCATGCAATGCCTCTAGTGCAAGAAAACCATACTCGTGTTACATGGAAGAGTTCCAATATTCTCCAATTACTGTTAACACAGAGTATACATTTTGTTTTCAAGAGTTGAAATGATAACCCTGAAAACTTCAAAAGAAATTTTGCAAGCTCTTAAATCAAGCATTCCATTCTATTTCGCAATAGCAAATAATTTAATCTTCTTCTCTTCTTGTTGTAGAGTTAGGTTTGCAGTTTGAGTGTTTACCTGATGGACATTATATTCCTCCTCGGATTCATTCGGATGAATCGGTTTGCAAACCTGGACACGGATATTCGAAATCCAAAGACGCTTTTGCAACAGTAGAGGATCCCACTCTTTTTATTGGAATTTATAGTGCTGACTTCAGAAGGCGGGTGAAAGTTAACATAAGAAGTGGCAAAATGACCTTAAATACCTCAACAAAAGTTGATGAAACTCTAGTGGGTCATCGCCGTAAATTGGCACGGTATTGTCAAGTCAAGTGGCTGAACGACCTTCAAACCACAGTCCTCTTCACTATATAATGAATTTCAATAGAATTAAGGGACCATGGAATATTTTTCCTCACTTAGAGCAGCCTGATGAAAGTCAAGCAAGAATGACAGTTCCTTGGATCGGTGTCCAGGAATCGACTGGAGAGGACCAATCGTGTTTGGAGAAGGCCAAAACGTATATTAAGGTTACGAAGCGACCCAAGTATGGCTGCTCTTTGCAACCATCCAGCAAGTACCACGGCATATTTCTGGCACACGGGTATGACTTCAAGATTACTAACCAGTGAAGGCGTCGCACCTCCAAGAGCACCGATAGTAAGAACGAATAATTTGACCGAATATCCTTGATGATGGCGCTGCAGGTGTTCTTTGAGATCTTTGTACTTCTCCTTTTTTTTGGTATCCTTGGGTTTGATATTGAAGTCAGCCGGAGCCGAGAATTCGATCATGAACATAGTTCGGTCACGTTTGTCAAGGATCGCAATGTAGGATCTTGTGTGTTGGATAAAGCTATTGTCAAGGAATCGTGATTCCAGTAATTCCAGTAAATCGAATTCTAGTAAATTCGGCACCTCTCGCTTTATGCAATAGACTTCATCCCCCTTGGAGCGTTTAGCAGAGCAGGGTAGCGGCCAACGCCATAAGAATGACAAAGATGGTGGTGAAGCACTCTTAAGGAAGATTGTATCTGTAGAAATACGTCTTTCCTGCGTGAATGGGGCAATTCGATAGTATATGCCATAGGTGCTCAGGGAGTTTATGACACGCCCTGCACCGATCGCTGGATGCATCTTGCGGTAATATGCTTTTAGGATATGCTAAGGTGAAAATCAGACCGTTCTGACACGCGAAAATGAAACTCTCTGTTCCTGAGTTGGGACCAGATGATTTGAGGAAAGCAAACGTTGAATCATGTGACAAAGATTTCTCTTTTACGATTTTGTAAAAGCTTTCGTGCATCATCTGTCCTGATGTTGAAGTTCGGGCCAAGGGTTTCAGCTGCCTGCTCCGCGGCTTTGTACAGGAATGCTCCATCTCCACTCATTCCGTGATTCCTGACCATTGCCAGGAGAGGATCTCTACCGTTCACGATAATATGAACAGTATCCAGGATAACTTAGTTGTGAAGACATTGAATATCGAGAACTCCGCGTCCGCCTTTACGGCGTGCGGTGTATAAGCGCGTAACGGACGAGTTGATGTGCAAGCTTGTCTTCATATGCATTATCTTGCGCGTAGTGATATCAAGAGCCCTGAGCTTGTTCTTCGTCCATGGAACTAACCCAAACGAATAAAGTAGAACTGGGACGGCAAGCATGTTAGTCGCAGATATCTTGTTCAACGACGACAGGTTTGGCGACCAAATTCGTCGGATCAGGTGTTTGTATCTGCTTTGGAGAACCTCCTTTACTGATGTTGTATTCTAAATGCGGCATTGAGGCACACCCAGGTATTTATAGGTGCCTCCAGCGCTAAAGTATTTAATAGCACTTCGGTCAACATGCTCAGGGTCCTTATCTATATCTGCTATTCCTCAACGTTCCAGGTAAATCTTGGCACACCTATACAATATTGAGTCCTTACCGATTTTTCAAGTGCACTTCCTGAAAATACGCAGAGCGTCTACAAGATGTTCTCTCCAGAAGTATATATCTTCAAGTCATTCATATAAAATATATGAGTGACCTTATGCTCACGAACATTAGTTCCGCCACAGAGGCATCCATGAGAATCACGGAGTGTGAAGGGTAGAGGCAATAGTGTGATGCAGAAGAGGAAAGGGCTCATGGCTTCACCCTGAAAGACACCTCTCTGGAAAGTGACAGGGTTGGTAGTCACACGATGTTTTCCAGAAGTGATAGTAAAACTGATCTTCCAAAGAGGCATTATTCTCTCAATGCATACCACTTTATCTGAATGATATAGCTTCAAGCTTTTCAATAGACAGATGGTTAGTCCATGAGAAGTTGAATCAGAAGCTTTCGGGCAATCAATTCAGGCCCTCGACAGATTGCGTTTGTGGTTTGCAGCGCCTTTGCAGACACTCCTGTCAATCAGCAGGTTCTCCCGACATCCTGCTGCGCCTCTTTTTGATCATCGTTGTCCGTAAATCCCACTCCATACAGGTTAAATTATACGAACAATCCTGTCATTCAGGATAGATGTAAATATCTTATACACCGTGTTAAGACAAGTTATTAGTCTGTAGTTCCTTGGGTTGGACAAGTCGCCTTTCTTCGGTAGGACTACAGTTCGTCCTAACACCAACCACTGCGGAATGGGGACCTCTGACTTCTAGTATGAGGTAAAGATGCGGGCCAGATGTTGGTGTGTAGAAGTGAACTTCTTCCACCAAAAATTCCTAATACAATCTGGACCAGCAGCGGAAAAGTTCTTCGTGCCCCTTAATACTTACTTCAGCTCCTCGGCAGTGATTGGTGAGCATTCCCTCGCTGATATTATAAGGCTATTGCACAGCTCCCTAAAACGTATGATGTTCTCAGTGCCTTCATTCAATGGACATTTATTCCGTAAGTCTCCCTCCGGAATGTCTCGCATTCCTCGGACTCCGGTGGGTTTTTGACAAAACAAGAGGATCGCCAAAGAGGCGCGATGGGTCAGCGAGAAACTTTTGATTTTCCGTGACCCATCCCTCCCTCTCTTGAATTCTCCTCCTTGCATCAGATAGTACTCGTATTTTGTCAACAATGTGCTGATTGATGGTCAGCAGCTTTGACATTTTCAATGTGTGATGATGGATCCTTATTTCATGAGCAAACTTTCGGACACTTGCCGTAAAAGGCTTACCAGATTTTATGTGGTCAATCACACATTGCATGCGGGACGCGTTTTGTCTTATCAATCCAATCTTCTTGTTCAGTTGTTGCAAGCGCTTTTTGGTTTTTTCATCAATTGTTGGTTTGGACCTTTGATTTGAATCAGCGAAAGCTCTTGCCGCATCATAAACTGAACAAGTGATGGTCCAGAGGTCGGAATCCTCTAAAAGATCTGCACGAAGGGGAGCATCCATTTCAGCCAGATTATGAATCTTCGAAGAAGAAGATACTCTGAAATATACTCTGAGCTAGTTTTAATTCAGACAAACATTATTCAAAAAATTATATTCCACATGTATGTCTAATTTCATTTTATGAAATTTGGCAACAGAAGAGCCTTATTTGTAGAAGTATGCAAACTTTTTTTTACATTTTCATGGACTCGAACATCTAAAATAATCACTGATTACGCCGTGAACCGAATTCTCTAATAATATCTCGAATAGTTTTCCCTCAGCTTGAAAAAAATGAAGAACATATATAGTCTGGTCTTCACTATTGCAATTTCTCTTAACTTTAAGGGTGAATATAATTATATGCATAATAGTGAATCTCCAATACTGATAGATTCTCAATTTCTCAGCGACAAAAAATTTTTCCAAAGTTTTCATTACGTTCATGCAGCTTATGGAATTTCATGTCCAATAACTCTTGGAAGTGCTTCACTTGTTTTTTGCACTCACTCAATTTTTGTTTGTCAAAATGAATCGATGTTCCTGATCTCTACAAAAATCTGAAAGAAACTTGTACGCAAACCCATTCGAAAATGCATTTCCATAGAAGACGTCTTTATGGAGACTATCCAAGCCCCTGCCTTGAATTCCAATTATAACTTCGAACATTTTAACTGATTTATATTCTATTTTCCACCAGTACATAATTTGATCTTCTCCAAATCTTCTTTATTTGCACAGGTGCTCGCAGTTTTATTTTTCACCTGATAGTGAACCTATCCCTAATGTTGGATGTGATGAACCGTCGTCTTCTCATGCCTGCTAAACCTCCGATGCGTGACAGGACCAGGTCTCCTCGTCAAAGGCTTTCTTCTCCTGCCAGGTAAATAAATTCATCTAGGAGGCTTCCCTATCCTACTAGGACAACTGATCCTTCTATGGGATTTCATCATTCTAGCATGATAATTGATTCTTCTATGAGGATTCCCGCTTCTGCCAGGACGATAAATTTTCTTTTAGGCTTCCTCCTTCCCCCAAGTCAACTAATTCTTATATGAGACTCCCTTAGCCAGGTCGAGTGATTCTTCTGTGAGGCTTCCTCTTTCTACCCAGCAACTAGATGTACCTTCAATTTTCCCATTTCTTGACGGATATGGATGTGTATTGAACACATCTCACTCTATGAGAAAATTGTTTTATCAACATCTGATGGTGACATCTTTTCAATAGTGAAAAGTTTATGTCACTAGTATACTTCTTCCTTCTCGAATGAAGGATTCTGGATCATTTATGGATTTGAGGGAAGACTTCTTTAAGTTATGCTCAGATGCAAAGCAAGCCGCCAACACTTCCAGAGGGTCCTTGTCTATTGACAGTGCCTGAGAAGATCCACTTATAGTGCGAGACGATTTATTCCACTCATGATACTGATAACCATTTTTTAAATGAGCTGCAGTACCATCAGTTATTATTGTGATTTCTCTTAATTTTTCTGAGTTTGAAGATTCCATAATATGCACAATATGATCCATTGCCAACATTGCGTGTGCAGAATCATGCTTCTCATAATCGGGAACCACTGCGAAACTATTAGTTCCTGTACCTCGATAGCACATCTGAAACATTCTCTGTTGACAATCCTTTATATTGGAGCATCGTAAGCGTCATGAGAAAAGAAGAACAAGAATGATATGTAAATATATGAACAAATTTTTTACATTGCAAGAAGAAGAATTGGGAGCACCACCCTGGTGCTTTGACAAGGAATCCCGTTGCTGGGCAACGTGTTAATTTTCAAGCCAGAACACCAAAACTGGGCACCTGTTCTACCTTCGAACCAAAAATATGCCTTTGGATGCAAGGCATTTTGCATCACACAGAGAAAGATGCGGAAATAAGAAGGAAGCAATGTGAGCCTTAGCCACTACGGCATCCAGCAGACTCTCTATTCTGATTGGATGATTCAATGTGTCCCCTGAGGGTTTACATTTCCCTTGCATCTCTTCACTATTCCTTTACACACCCTGCCACTACCTCAGTAGTAAGAAATGTGGGTTCTGAACCACCAAGAACACCAGCTCCAAGTACTTAGAGTAACCTTTTCCTCTAGACGTACCGGCACCACGACTTTCCGGAGATGAACACTTCCTTGATAGGCAAGTGTTCACCGCGTGGGCTTCCGAAGCTCTCCCAGAGTGCGATGCGGGAATCGAACCCACAACCAGCCGGCGTGAGTCCACGGCGCATGCCCTAGCCCCAACAACACAGGAAATCTCTTTGATCCCAGGTAAATTAGGTCCAAGCTTTCTGCGTTTGTTTCGATGTTCCGTGTTATACTTATAAAGCAGCTCACATTACAAAATTGTCCCAATTTCTAATTTTATTGTGATCTTTAAATTTATTCTCATTTTCAAATGTGCTCCGAGATTTATTCACTTAAGGCTCTGTGGGTTCTTGGATTTGTATTATTCTAGAAATTGGTCAAGGATATTAGGAAAATGATCACTAGCACTACTTGCTTGGAATAAAGAATGCTGATGGTTTCTTGGAAATTTGAGAAATTTGAAGCTACTTTTGTAAATGGCATTACTGCTGAAAAACTGGGAAACAGTGGCATATTTCCGTATTTGTAACTGAGTTAAGCCACGAATATTTGTGCTGTGAACGATGAAGTTCTAAATTATTGAAAAAACAAACAATTATTATCATTTCAATTCATTAGGGAATAGTGATAAAGCTGACGATATCAATTGAAAAGCAATAGCCCTACCAAGCACCCTGAAAAAAATAGTTACCAGTGAGGTTATCAATAAGGTTTTCGCGATAAGCAAGAAAAGGATCTGGGATAAGTGATATGGATTTATTGCGATTGTGAGAGTTGATGGACAACTGAGTGACTGGTTTCAGTCACTCAGCAGGACGTTGTTCAAAAATCCCGATGGGATGGGATGGAAGTGCTTGCAAAGAGCCCTAAAATATGATTGACTCCATTTGCTTTAACCTGCTTTTAAACTTGTAGATCTAGGAATTTTGTCTTGAGGAAGTCTCGGAATCTATGAGAATAAGACAAAAAACGCAGTCGTAAAATGTTTGATTGAGATAACTTTCGTTCAATCGGTTCCTCCATTTTAGTGAGATGTGAGAAATGCCCATGAGGTTATGTGTGTCAAGACCAATATTTTTATCATCATCATTATCTTAGAAGGAGTATAAAGGTCATATGATTCAATCTAATTTGCGTATCTATATATCAATATACGAAAAGATCTTCAGGGATTTCCGAAGTTTCTAGATTTTCGTTCGAATTTGATTAACTGATTCAATAATCAGAATATGAAAACATAATCTGTATAAGGTTTTCTACTTCTTACCGGATAAATCAGTTAATCACTAAAAAATTAATTGAATCTGTTCTCTTTGTGGACTTCCCAACCCGCATTCCAGGAGAACGTGATTTATTGATGCTACCTTCTCTTTCCAAACTAATTCATGCAATATAAAGATATCAGGAGGACAAGCTAGAGGCTTACCTAATTTACGAGATTATGATAATATTAAACATTTTTATGCATCACAAGCTTGAGTATAATTATTCATCACTTTGTAAACTGAATTTTCAATTATAACATTATTCAGTTTTTCCTTGGCCTGAAAAAATGAAGATCATTTATACTCTTCTTGATACTGTGGCAATAATCCTGAGTTTGATTGGTGAATATAATAATATAATATTCAATATTCAAGGGAGCGGATACCGCGATGCGCGTAGATCTTTCTGTGGGCTACGAAAAGATCCACGCGCATTGCGGCGTCCCCTCTCTTGCCTACTAGCCCGAACGTAGAGGCTGTTGTGAGCTCCAGCCGTTCAATCGATCTTTTCCCTACTCTTGAATCCTGTTCTATATAAAATAAATGATATCCTTATCCATTTTGGGAGAACTTCCTGATTCAACATATCAGTCTTTATATTCAATCACGCATTGGAAATAACATGTTTCTTCTCTCCTTCTTGTTGCAGAGTTGAGCTCGCAGTTCGAGTGTTTACCCAATGGCGCACCCATTCCTGGCGTTCCTCGAGGCAGATCTGCTCCTTCTCATGACAATAACAATTCTCCTGATTTTTATTTTCATCCTGCTGAACCTTCTCTCCGAGTCAGATCTAGGTCTCCCCGTGCAAGACTTCGTTCTTCTGACGAATCAATCGATTCTCCCTTAATGATTCCTTCCCCTGATGGATATGGATGTGGAATTGAATACCTTAAAGTTACTCGGCTTATTCCGTACTCAAATCCAAATCGGATTTTCGAGCTTCGAAGATACACTTTCTCTAGAAATAAATATTACAGATTACGAATATTAGGACAGAATAATACATGTGAGCCTATGCCAACCCAAGAACAAATAGTTTTAGTGACAGCCGATAGTGACGTCTTTGCAATACTTAAGGGGCCTCAGAATCTAGCTGGAATTTATAGAAGCGAGGGTAGAAAACGAGTGAAAGTAAACATAGAAAGCGGCAAGATTACCGTATTAAACTCATCAGAAATGAATGAAATCCAGGTAGGTCAACGCCGGTCATTGATACGGTTGTTTCGAATAGAGCGAATACACCACGTATGAAATTTAGTCACTTACACTACTGCTCCAATTTGAGAATGTGTGAATGAAATGTAAAATTGTTCCTGATACGTAGCGGCCCAATGATTCGTAAACGAAGATAACGATTCTTTATTGGTACAAAGCTCTGATGTTCAATGCTTTAGTGCAACAATTATAAAGTACACTGGTTCTTTTCTAAGTCTCGTGGAAGCATTCATTGCCGTTTACCCTTATCAGACCAACCAAAATACTTTTAGGATGACTAAAAGAAACCCAAATTCAAAAAAAATCCGTTAAGGGTTCACTGGATGGAACGCCTTGCACAATGAAGTTGAGGATCTTATCCTGAAGCTGTCTTATTATATAAATTATCTATATCACTCACATATTGTTTTCCTTAACTTTAAACTCAATCAAGTATGATGCATAAGACAGGCCAACAATTCTTAGAACAAGGAACCACATCTAGTGTATCCGGAGGCTTTTGCTGCTCTTAATCTGAATCCGACATCAGAAAAATGCCAGCACCCTCTGTTTTTGAGATATTAAAACCCTAAAGGGTCAAAAGCACGGTATTTCGATGCATTTGATTCCCCGTAACATCGCGAAAGAATCTCTCTTCCTAAAAGTGACGATGGCATGGTAGAGAACTACTCTTGACCTTCGAAATTCAAACTCTAACTTTTCGATTTTCTCCGGCCGACATATGGCGGATTCGAATATGGAATATTTTACTTTTCAAGGATATCATTCTTGCTACAAAAATATTTTCCAAGGAAATAAAACAAGCAAAAACATGTCTATTACAGCTTCTTGTATGTTGATGTTTCAACTTCCTTAACCCTTGATCACAGTAACCTGTCATGCAATAACTCCAGACCCCCAAAACCCAGTTTTTCTAACTCTCGAGCCCAGTAAGCTGCTATGCACTAACCCTAGACCCTCACAACCCGATTTCCTCAACCCTCGAGCCCACTTATCTGCAATGCAATATTCCCAGACCCCCATAACCCAATTTCCTTAACCAACGAACACAGTAACCTTCTATGCAATAATTTCAAACCCACAGAATCCAATTTCATTAACCAACGAACACAGTAACCTGCTATGCAATAACTCCAGAGCCCCACAACCTGATTCCCTCAATCCTTGAGCCCACAAATCTACTATGCAATAATCCCAGACCTCCACAACCCAATTTCCTTAACCAACGAACACAATAACCTACTATGCAATAACCCCAGATTCCCAAAACCCAGTTCCTCTAACTATCGAGCCCAGTAAGCTGCTATGCAATAACCTTAGAACCTTACAACCCAATTCCCTTAACCCTCGAGCCCACTTATCAGCTATGCAATAACCCCAGAGCCCACAACCCAATTTCCTCAATCCTCGAGCCCACTCATCTACGATGCAATATTTCCAGACCCCCAACAAGCAATTTCCTTAACCAACGAATACAATAACCTGCTATGCAATAACCCTGCACCCCCAAAACCCAGTTTTTCTAACTCTTGAGCCCAGTAAGCTGCTATCCAATAACCCCAGACCTCCACGACCCCATTTCCTCAACCTTCGAACCCACTAATAAGCTATGCAATAATCCTGAGCCAAATTTGTATTTTATTCTACAACCCGATTCCCTTAACCAACGAACACAGCAACCTGCTTTGCAATAACCCCAGACCCCCAAAATCCAATTCCCTTAACCATGGAGCCAAGTAATCTACAGTGCAAGAACTAAAGACCTCCAAAACCCCATTCTCCCCAACCATCGAACCCAGTAACCTGCTATGCAATAACACCAGACCCCCAAAGCTCAATTTCCTTAACCATGGAACCCAGTAACCTGATATGCTATAAACCCGGATCGCCAAAACCCACTTTCCTTAACCCTCGAGACCAGAAACCTGCGTGTCTATAACGCTAGACCCCCACAACCCACTTTCCTTAACCCTCGATACCAGTAACCTACGACTCTATAATTCTAGACCTCCACAACCCGATTCCCTCAACCCTTGAGCCCAATAACTTGCTATGCAATAACTCCAGACCCCCCAACCCAGTTTCCTTAGCCCTCGAGCCCATTTGGCTGATATGCACTAACCTCAGACCCCTACAAACCTATTTCCTTAACCATGCAACCCAGCAACCTGCTATGCAATAACCCCACACCACCAAAAATCGAATTTCCTCTACCATCGAAACCAGAAACCTGTTATGCAATGAACCCAGACCCCCACAACCCAGATTTCTTAACCCTCGAGCACGGTAAGGTGCTATGCAACAAACCCAGACCTCTACAACCCAGTTTCCTCAACCCTCAAGCCTAGTAGGCTGCTATGCACTAACCCCAGACCCCTACAAACCAATTTCCTTAACCATGCAACCCAGCAACCTGCTTTGAAATAACCCCAGACCCCACCAAAATCCAATTTTCTTTACCTTCGAAACCAGAAACCTGCTATGCAATGAATCAGACCTCCACAACCCAGTTTTCTTAACCATCGAACCCAGTAAGGTGCTTTGCAACAAACCCAGATCCTTACAACCCAGTTTCGTCAACCCTAAATCTATTAAGCTGCTATGCAATAACCCTCGGGGGTAAAGCAAATCAGGGTTAGGGGTCTAGAGTTATTGCATAGCAGGTTATTGGGCTCGAGGGTTAAGGCAATTGGTTTGTCGGAGTCTAGGGTTATTGCATAGCAGGTTACAGGGTTCGAGGTTTAAGAGAATTGAGTTGAAGGGGTCTATGGTTATTGACTCGCAGGGTAATGGTCTCGAGGATAAAGGAAATTGGATTGTGGGGGTGTGGGTTTATTGAATAGCAGGTCATTGTGCTCAAGGGGTTAAGGGAATCGGGTTAAGGAGGTCTGGGGTTATAGACGCTCAGGGTAATGGTCTCGAGGATTGAGGAAATTGGATTTGGGGGGTCTGGGTTTATTGCGTAGCAGGTAACCAGGCTCAAGGATTAGAGAAGTCGAGTTGTAGAGGGCTAAGGTTATAAACACGAATGTTACAGGGCTCGGGGTTAAGGAAATTCGATTGTGGGGGTCTAGGGTTCTAGACTCGCAGGTAACTGATTCTCGAGGATCAAGTATATTGAGTTGTGAGGATCTGGGTTTGTTGCATAGCAGGTAACCGGGGTCAAGGATTAGGGAAATCGGGTTGTGGAGGGCTGGGATTAAAGACTCGAAGGTTACAGGGCTCGGGGTTAAGGAAAGCCGGTTGTCGGGGTCTAGGGTTATAGACTCGCAGGTTACTGTTTCTCGAGGATTAGGTATATTCAGTTGTGGGAACTGGGTTTGTTGCATAGCAGGTAACCGGGCTCAAGTATTAGGGAAATCGGGTTGTGGAGGGCTGGGAATAAAAACTCGAAGGTTACAGGGCTTGGGGTTAAGGAAATCGGAACAGCTTCAGTAACGCCAGCATTACTCTGTCTGCAAATTATTATCTTCTTGTTTATACTTTCACTGCTTTCATCACCACCAGCCAATACCTCTTTCACGTTGTTTATTACACAAACAGAGCACAAGAGTACATTTGGTTTGGAGACAGGTTTTTCGATCGTGAAAAAAAAGGAATAGTTGGAGAATGTTTGAATCGCGCAATAATAGGAATCAGAACTGAATGGTTGATTTTTTACCTATGATTTACACAATTCTCATCTTTCAGAACGTGCATCAAGAGTTTGACCCTAAAAGCGGCTTGAGCGTGCCTAAAGTAGAGTTCGTCACCCGGACACTGAAGAAGCGGGCGCAAAAACCGCTTTGTGCACACTTCACATGAATAAAAAGGCAAACTTCTGGTGCAGATAAGCCAAGAAAAATTATTCAAAATAATTTAGAAGAAATAAATAGAAATGGGAAAGCTCCAAATATTCTGGTAATCACCAGCGTTTGGAGAGTAAAGCACCTGCTTCGAATTGTGATATCTCTCCAGATTTCTTCTCATGAGTAGTGCACTGGTCAGATATTGGAAAGGAGTAGAAGAAAAAAAATAAAAAACTTACCTCAACAGTGACTGTATCCACCCAATTGCCCTCGACGCAGAGTTGGAAAGAATCCACCCCTATGAACCAATCAGGGCTGGGATTGATACGAGCCACTACGCTGATGAGAGAATGATTGCCATCAAGAAATGCTCTTGCTATACTCGTCCCCTCACCCTGAGGCACGGAAGGACCGGTGAAGGAGTGTAAAATATTCTGGAATTCACCTCCAGTATCAAGACCGTCAGTCCTCCCAGTCTCAACGTATTGCCTCAATCCAGAAGAGAGCCTCTCACCCAGACGGTACAGGGTGTAAGTGGCGTCGTGAGTTCGACCTGAAAGTTGTAATTAATTTGATGAAATTTGATTACCCTCCATCCCGAATCTAGAAGACTCCAACCGAACCCAGACTAATTCCAGGTAATTCTGTTATAGGGGTCTAGGAACTAATACCTTATTCTTGTAACATGAGGATCAGTAGGAGTGTCGATTTCAATTCCGGTGATTAGATTTAACTCTTGTTTTGGGAATGAATACTGAAGTGTTTGTATCAAAATTCAGAAAAAATTCAAGCAATTAACTTTATTTCGAGAAAATTCCTAATCTTTTTTAGAGTTGTTATCTTGATTATTCTTCAAATGTCTGGAACAGATCTTCCCTCTTTCTTATTACTAAGTATACAATAAAGTAATGTACCTGAAAGAAGAGGTTTGCACACTGACCAAATGTTCTACAATCTCTCCTGAATGTAAAACATTTTCAGGGAATAAAGTCTTTTTATCATACTATCGACGACACGAATGAGAAAATTTACGACTTGGCATAGTCTTCTCCTAATTTTTAAAGTATGTTTTTTAGGTATGTATCTCAATTGAAGTCGTGATTATAATTAATAATCAATTTGCTGGGTAAGATCCAAGTGAATATTTCTGATGGAGTAGAATTACAAAAAGAAAAAGATATTTGAAGCTGGCCATTATATCCCAAACTTGGTCAATGAGTTGATTCCAAGTTACTATCGTGTAGAATCGAACCATTCGGAACTTATATAAGGCCTAATGATAAGCAATTTTGCTAAAATCAAATGTTTAAAAAGATAAATTTGCCATCCATCTTTGGTGGCATGGGGTGCTCACCGGACGTCAAGCTAGCACCTTCAACACATGAAAAGTGTTTTGAAAAGGAAAAAAAAACAGGTCATATTTTACGGCTTTTTTAAGGCTCTTGAATTAAAAAAATTCCAATTTTCCAAAAACAACCCTTACTCGTCAAAACCAACCCTCAAATAAAAAACCTGCTTTTTCAACAAATATTCTTGGCTACATTTTAACCAGTCCTTCATGGTTTTGACCGTGAAGGGTTGTTTCTGGAAAATTGAAATTTATTTGTGTAGAGAGCCGTAAGAAAGCCGTAAAATATAGCCAAGAATATTTGTTTAAAAAGGCAGGTATAATATTTCGGGATGAGTTTAGACCATGAAGGGTTGTTTTTGTGGAATTGAAATTTAGGTCATTTAAGAGCCGTAAAAAGCCGTGGAATAGCCGTAAAATATAGTCAAGAATATTTGTTGGAAAAACCAAGTTTTATATTTTAGGGTTAGTTTTGATGAGTAAGGATTGTTTCTGGAAAACTGAGATTTAGTAGTTTATAGAGCCGTAAAATAGTCGTGAAATATAGCCAAGAATATTTCTTGAAAAAAGCAGGTTTTGTATTTAAGGGTTGGTTTCGACGAGTATGGATTGTTTTTGGAAAATTGAGATTTAGTATTTAGAGAGCTGTAAGAAAGCCGTAAAATATAGCCAAGAATATTTGATCAAAAAAGCAGGTTTTATATTTGAGGGTTAGTTCGGTTGAGTGAGGGTTGGTTTTGGAAAATTGACGTTAAGTATATTGAAGAGCTCTGAAATAGCCATAAAACACGGGAAAGAATATTTGTTGAAAAAAGCAGGTTTTATATTTGAGTGTGAGTTTTGCCTATAAAGGGTTGTTTTTGGAAAACTGAGATTTAGTAGTTTAGAGAGCCGTAAAATATAGCCAAGAATATTTGTTGAGAGATGCAGGTTTTATATTTGAGAGTTGGTTTTGACGAGTTTGTTTTTGGATAATTGAGATTTAGTAGTTTGGAGAGCCGTGAAATAGACTTGAAACATAAAATAGAATATTTGTTGAAAAAACAGGTTCCATTTTTGAGGGTGGGTTTCGACCATAAAGGGTTGTTTTTGTAAAATAGAAATTTAGTACATTTAAGAGCCGTAGAGAAGCCGTAAAATATGGCGTGGTTGTTTTCCTTTTTAGAACATTTTTTATGTTTTGGAGGTGCTAGCTTGACGTTCAGTGAGCACCCGATGCCTCAAAATTCATTCTTTGAAAGAACAAGTGGAGCCGTAAATTTTTAATTTGTGCCGAAAAATAGCCGTAGAAAAGCCGTAAATTATGATGCATTAAAAAATGTTAATTTTCATTGTGGAGGTGCCAGCTTGACGGACCTCGTGAACTATGCATTAATTTTAAGCTGAGAATACGATGAAAATAAAATAAATCTCAGGATCAATACTAGGTCTTCAGGGGGACCTTGAGGCCACCTAACTTTTCTTTTGGTCGATACTCTCCTCAGTGATAGACACCTTCTAGAGATTTTCTGGGAAAAATCGAGAAGGCGCAGTTTTGGACGGTTTTCGAGAAAAACGCATTTGAAAGATTGCGAGAGGATAGTCATTGAGCTAGCTTGAATGTATTCGCAAGCACCTGGTAGCTCAACTGGTAAAGCGTTTGGCTGATAATCGCAAGGTTGCATGTTCGATCCTAGCCGGCAGCACTTTTCACATTCTTATCATAATGAGAAGGTATTGGTTTCATGTGAAAATTGACTTTCGCGGGATTCCTGAAATATCCACGTTTTGAGACCTCCTGGTTCCGAAAAATTAGTTTTAAGGTTGGTGTCTGTCTGTCTGTCTGTTGTCGTCGTCATCGTCGTCGTCATTGTCGTCGTCGTTGGTGTATGTATACTCCATAACTTTTGAAAGACTATTCGGATTGGATTGCCCTTTGACACACATTTTGAGGGACCAAAAAGAAAGGTGAAATTTGTTGACCAGCTATTATGAATAGAAAATGAAAGAGGGGGAGCATTCTGAACATTTTTTTGGACTTGTTTTTCAAGACTCAAAAGTTGTAACTACGGTTTCTTGTAGTAGGAGAAAACTGAAACAATTTATCCTCATGATTTTTTTTTGATAGAAACAAAATAGTCAGAGTTGTGGCATTCTCAAAATTCAAAAATATAAACGAAAATCAGAATTTTCAGCCAAGCAAAGCAAGATTGAAAAGAAAGTCAGAGAGAAAAAATGTCTCTTCATAGGAGCCCTACAAAATGATGCATAGAACTTTTTTGATTGTCTCAAAAAATCGAGAATTCCCATTTTGATCGCACAAAAAATAATGAAAAATAATCTGTGAACTCTATAACCTTCGAAAGAATCATCATATCTGATCGTGCTTTGGCAACCATTTTGGGGGACCAAAGAGACAAGTCGAGTTCGTTAACCATCTGTTTTAGATCAAAAATAAAAGAGGGGGAGCATTTTGAAAATTTCTTTGAATTTTTTTCCCAAGACTTGAAAATTGGAAGTACGGCTTCTTGTAGTTGGTAAAAATTGAAACAATTTATCCTTATGATTTTGTTCTTTCAAAACAAAATTGTCAGAGCTGTGGCATTCTCAAAATTTGAAAATATAAACGAAAATGAGATTTTTTAGCCAAACCACGCAAGATATGAAAAAATGTTTGTAGAATGAAATGTTTCTTTTCGGAAGCCCTCCAGGATGATTCTTACAACTTTTCGAGTTTATCGAAAAGAGGAAAATTCAAATTTTGGTCGCACGAAAAATAATGAAAAATAGAAAGATTCATTTTTTGGTCAAACTATGCAGGCTACGGGAAAATATATATGAAATAAACTTGTGCAGCAAAAGAATATCTAAAAATTTGGTAACATTAGGTATTTGATAGGACAAGTAGATTTTGCTTCATTTATGAAAAGATACAAAATGAATTTATTCCAATCAGGGAAAGTAACCATGAAAATCAAAGAATAAAATTTTTGAAGAAATAACTAAGGCTAACACACAAGATTGCTAGAAAAAATTAATTTACCCGAAAAATATCTGTAAAATTTTTATAATTCTTCCGATTGGACGCTTAGTTTTTGTTTCGATTGTGAAAAATGAAATTAAAAATTGGAAAATTGAATTTTTTGAAAAACTTAACAACATGTGAAAAAGATTAGTCACCTAAACTTCTCTGCCGCTCTGGGAAAACTTTGATCGAGTGCGCAGCACAAGGCACGCGATGAGAATGTATTCGCTAAAGCCGGAGATGCTTCAACGAAAGAGAACTCACACTCAGCAGATTAAAGTAGTCGACATTTCGCTTTTGAGTTCCACAAGCTATATATAAAACTGTAAGGAGGTACAAAGGCCGAGTTCGTAGCGCGAAGTAAATTTTACAACCGAGCGCGGAACGCGAGGTGAGATTACCATCGAGTGCGAAGCGCGAGATCCGAAAGACGCGCGCCTTAGGCGCGCTTGAACTTGCGAGCAGAGCGAGCCGCGCGCGGAGCGCGCGATAAGAATGTGCCCTCGCTGCACATTTTTAATGCAAAACTATTTATTCATTCATTTTTTGAAAATCAATGATGGAATTGTAATGTCTAATGCTTCTTTAATAATTTTTAAAGTAAATATGCAAAATAATTATTTAGAATAAATCTTAATGTAAGTTAATGAATGTTTAACAGATAATTGACTATTATTCCTGTGTTTCATTTTTTGTGTTTCGTATAAAATATTATGTTTTCGTATTTAACATTGCATATTTCATTTAGAACTTTCAAAGAAAATACACAACTTTCCAAACCAGAGATAATAAAGAGTCAAAATAATGTTTTCATTAAAAAAAATTATTGAACAATCATTGAAAATGATAATTTTACTAAATCCTAATAAAAAATTAATGAAAAAACAATTTTGCATTAAAAATATAAAAGGAAAAAATTCAGGCAGCGAGAATCGAGCGTTTAACCTTGCGTCTATCGGACAAACGCTTTACCAGGAGAGCTACCAGGTGCTTGCAAATACATAAACGCGAAAATGACCCGAAATTGCGCCTTCTTGATTTTTCTCAAAAAACATCTAGTAGGTGTCTATCACTAAGGAGAGTATCGAAAAAAAGAAGGATTAGGTGACTCGAAGGTCCCGTTGTTAGTGGACTCGAATGAGGCGTTCACTGAGCAACAAAAATTCCATGCTTGAATTTATCGTCAGCTTAAGTGAACTAGATAACAGCGTGAGTTTTAAGATGGAGCGACGATGATGACAAAGAGTTCTAACAAAGAATAAACACTTAGCCTGATTGATTTTGGTGTGGGGGGGGGGGGGGGGGGGGGGGGGCAAACAGTGGTCCAGAAATCGGAAAAGCTGGCCAAAAGAAGGAAGTGTTCATAAAATAGGCCAAATTTTCTCCTTTGGAGGTTTTTGGGAGTCGCTGATTATGATTCCGAAGTCAAAATTTACAAAAACAAAATGGTGGGCCCGAAGTGGCGGTAAGGTATGCTCAATAAATTTGTCCATTCTTTCGAAATTGGTATAAAGGGGGTTTCGGGATCGCTGATTACGAATCTGAAGTCGAAATTTCCAGAAACGATATGGCGGATCAAATTTTGCGGTCCGCAGTGGACTGCTGATTCGGAAATGAGCAAACCCTTAAAACTCTCTTATACCAATTTCGAAAAAATATAGGAATTCATTTAGCATACTCGTCCGCCATATTGGGTCCCCCATTTTGTTTTTCGAGATTCCGATTCCAGATTCCTAATCAGCGACCCGAAAAACCCCATGGAAAAAAATTTCGCCCATTCTATGATCATTTTCTACTTCAGAGCAGCTTTTCCGATTCATGGACAACTGTGCGCTATGGCTTGTATACGCTTTTTCATGAAGAAATTCATCCTCAAGCTGGATTGGCAGTTTTTGGCAGCTGATTTTTTCTTATATTTAAATCATATATATAAATATCATTTTGGATACTCAAGTTCATCAGTACCTTGTATAAATTTTAACTTAGCTCTTACTTTAGAAAAAGTTGAAAAAGTTTTCAGGAAAATTTCTGGAATATCAAAAATTTAGAGGATAAGAAACACATCATATTAGAGAATTTCATCTTACGATTATGGGAAAATACTCATTTTGAGTAGGTGAATCAATTACGTGACACCTGAATCGTTTAATCAATCAAAATTTCGTGCACTGGCCAAGTGAACATTTTTTTTCTTCGGGGCGCGCGTATCGTGCAGCGTTTACCAATCGACTAACAATTCAAGCTTCATCTCAGTGAATTTGCTTGATGCATGCACTAAGACTGAGTTCCAAGATGGGAAGATGATGTAGATGATAGCAGACTGGAATCTATATAGCGTAAACTAGGAATGAACTCTAAGATGGAATGATACTTATGATGGAGAGAAATTACATCTTTAAATCATGTTTAGTATGAGTGAACTCGCTGAGGGCAAACACCTAGCAAAAATTATGACACAGACTGATGATAATGACAAAAAATCCCATCTAAGAATTCATGCTCACTCCGAATGAATTTGCTGCGGTCGTACACTGGGTATGAATCCTGAAATGTAATGGTGATAATGATGATGAAAAAATGAATCCTATAATTCATGCTCAGTCAGAAATAACCTGCTGAGCGGATTCAAGAAGAATTCATTCTAAGAATACACTAGAAATGGAACCAGCGTTACCGGACTTTAGATAGTGAAGAACAATTATAATGTTGATGACCATGCTCGAAGTAAACTTCGTTCTGCCTTGCTTAGGTACTTTTGATATTTTCCATAAATTTCAACAATTCTGTGTCTAAGTTTCCAATGGTATCCTTCTCATAAAGACTATAAAAGAGGGTGAATAATTGTTATTCAATTTTTCCGCTTCTGACAGCTTCTCTTTATTCTTCGTTGTTTGTCAGAAAATAAATTTGAATGCAGTCTTCCAGAAACAATCGCGATTTATAGTCCTTAGACTGCAAGAAAAGAAAAAAGGAGAGAAAAAGGAGGAGAATAAAGATGAGATGGTTTGCCTAATGACGTGATCGTTTCAGTCTCATCCCCCTTTTCAGCCTATCTGCAACGGCCGACCCTCGAACGAAGCACCCTGTGCGATTGAGTGAAGTTAGTCGATTAATGCACGACCTTAACTTATGACCAATTAATACACCTCTCAGCCACAGCAGGTACCTCGAAAATAATATACAGTTGACAGCGTCGTTAAAGAATTCTTTTTCATCACCCGATAAAAGTAGTATCAAGGATTTGTTTCTCCTATCATATGCATCCTCCTAATACATGCTCATATCTCTATTATGAAGACATCATCGCTGTCTCGAAAATTTCCTCATCCTTCTTCATAAACCAATCTCATCTTTGTGACTCATACCTACACTCTTCTTCCTCTTTCCATGATCCCTACCTTTTGTGAGAGTTCTGTTATTTTGAAATTTGTAGATTATAAGCAATCCCAATTTATTACGTATCGACCCGGGAAAGGAGTTGATTGGATAACAACTTTTTACAAAATAAAACGGTGTCCTTTTATTATCACTATAAATCACAGTATGGTTTTACATAGTTTACAATAACTTGTACGGAGGCTCTAATTTTATACATCAGTCTTGTGATCTCACGTGAAGACTTGCGTACGTGGTCACTCTACGCAGCGTCTTTCGCCTAAACAATTCGTCTGGAGCCTGAGTAGCGTATCCAGCCTACGATGGGAATCGACGCCCCCTAAGCATACTGTCCCTTCTCGGAACAGCATGAACATATGCACGTATCTTCTAGAACTACATTCACAGTCACGTATGTTGGCGCGTTAAAAACAGAGTATCATATTTCAGATACGAAAGATCAGAGACGCGTATGTCGTTACTTCAGAATCATACTCACGTATCTCGCAACTGCGCGTTCATTTATGATTAGGAGGCGTCGAAATACGAGTCTGGGGCATACACAGCGTGTCCAGATAAATAATAGAAAAACGAGTCCGAAGCCTGTGCAGCGCGCCCGGATAAATAATAGACATAAGAGTCTGGAGCATGAGCAGCGTGACCAGATAAATGATAGAAATATGAGTCTGGAGCCTGTGCAGCGTAACAAGATGGAAATAAAAATAACGATTTCAATACTGGTGGTCTGGAGCCTGCGCAGCATACACAAAGCAATCATAAAATATGAGCAAGTCTGGAGCCTAAGCGTCGTACCCAGATTAAACAAAATAATAATATGTCGTAAAGAAAAAATGGGAAACGAACGGTGCCAAGAGCTTGTGCAGCGTACCCAGGTATACTAGGAGGAAACAAAGGGGAAGGTGAAAACAACGGCGGGACCTGAAAAGGATTCTTCAGTATAGAGTAAAAGGTCTGGAGCCTGCAGCGTACCCAGATGAAAAAAACGAACCTATGGAGCAATCCAGGGGTATCTCCGGTCGTTACCAGTTCGGCGTTGGTGGACTTGGAGACCGAGTCCAGGCACGATCACTGTCATAAACCGAGTGTCTCTTTCTGGGCTAAATAAGCCCCTTTTATAACCGGTCCTGCTCATCCTGGTTTCGAAAAGGCTCGTTTCACCGGTCCTGCGTTCTCTGGCATTGGTCGTGCCGAACAACCAGATCGTTTAATCGGTTTCCGCGCCAGGTAGGCTTCACCCAAAATCCTGCTACGGCGCCGGATTGCCTAGTCACAGGGGTTCGTGGCAAACATTACACTCTTTTTTCTTCTGATCTGTGTCCTCTCATCACAGCTCTTATATTTCTTTGTCATAAATTTTAAGAAATTAACCGTGAATCTAGGGATTCTCCTTTCGTGGCAAAATGAAATACCTTGTTGAAGAATTAGTTGTGGACTTGTGTGAGCCAGCGAGGGTAGGACGCTTCCTAGACAAATAATCAGGAAAACAGAATATCACATTACAAACACAAGACAGGAGGCTCCCCTGCCTCATCAGGCCCAACAAATGTTGAGGGTCGCCCCGAAATATTCAAACAGATGTAGCCTTCGGAAGCTACGATCACGACAGCTCTCCCAGAACCATCGAACCATCGACTCTCCTAATGCCGAGAGACCCTGCTCACAGACACCCTTACAGACGCTCCAAAAACACCGATGAAGAGCCTCGCGCAGGTCGGAAGCCGAAACAATACTAACTGCAGGAAAGAAGAGAGCACTAGCCCTGGTAAGGAGATCGCGCGAACGCCGGCCTCCCCACTCCTGTCGGTTGATACGGGGAGAGCTCAAAACTAGAGGGAACCTGTAAGGGACACAAAACACCGCGAAACTGCAGCTGCGAATCGAATCCAAATTTGACTGCGAAGGAAGTTAGCAGCAGCAGATGAATTAAAAACAACCTTTTAACGAGAATCTTTTTAATTCCCGTAAGAGTCGTCACCTACAGACGACTGCATAATATTCTATAGATTCTTTGGATGTTTTTGTATTTATTACAAAATTATTTTCGTTTTTTCAAAAAGCTTGTCCTTTAGATTCTGTTTTTTTTTATTTTCGCTTGCATATAGACTTTATTATCTGAAGATGATCTTGTACAGTTCAAAGTATATATATTTCATTGAAAAATAGTTTTTTGTATCTTCACGATTGAAAATGAATCCTTCCCGGTTGTGAGTAGAACTTCTATTTCTGCGAATGATTCCATTTTTGTTGAGAAATAGATTATTTTTTCGAAAAATCAAACTATTCTTTGGGAAATTCTTCTCACATAAAGTATACGC